>JJRW01S0001209.1:55049-69871 GCA_001188405.1 Loxosceles reclusa
AAAGTTTATTTGACTTAGGAACCCTGAGGAAGTACAAATTCTTCTTTCGCAACAGGTTTCACTTAAATTCGATGTTCGATACTTGACACTTGTTAAGTGCTCATTTGGACACTGATTTAGTGCTTCACAATTCAAATTATCATCTCGTCGTTTCACAGCAACAAAACTTGCTTCGTCCCAGCAGGAGAGAGAACGAGCGAGATGTAAAACCATCTTTTATACATACGTTTTGCCATTCTGACGTGGTTCTTCGTTTACTAACTCTCTTCTCCTTCTGTCATAGTGGCGTATGGACGCATTAATTTTATGCCTGTTTGGGAAATGCTAACTTGTTATGAGGGAAGAGGTTAGTAAATCATTGCAGACTCATGAAGAGCTATATGTTTCTAGACGTTAATGTTCCACTTTTCATGTCCTTTAGCTCAGGCGAGGCAGTGAGCTAGACGTATAGCATTCAGTCAGTCGATGTAGTGGTATTGAAAGGAGCCCCTGAAACCCATTCGACTTATCAAACGTTGTACTGTCTGTTCTACGCGAGACAGGAAGAGTCTAGGTTCACTTCAGAGAGTAGAGTTCTGATTCAAATCAAAGCCTTAAGCTTTGCGTTAGGATAGGTCTGTGCGTTGATACGAGATTCCCCCCCCCCCACAGAGGAATTATTTTTCCACTGACTCAAACGGTTTCGGAATTTTTTTAATGACACATCAGTATCGTAGATATGTAATGCTAATGTCATTTTCAATGTGTTTGCGATAATATTGATACAGCCGAAGACAATGAAATTCGTATTGGGCGTGCTCAGGCTTACATTACCGACTTTCCTGCTTAAATAGGCTCGGACTACAAAGAAAGTTGAACACGCGTCTCCTGTACCGTCCGTTCACTAAGTCTTCAGTTTAACCTCGAGTCCAGGTGCGTGGAGATTTATTGAAAAGTCTGGTCCCTGTTGGTCCGTACAAAAACCGTGACTTTCAAAACCAGAAAAAAACCTGTCTCAAGTCCAATATTCCCTGTCACTTGACCCACTGGATAGCAAACGTTCAAACTTCCAAACATCCGCACCTGGACTGATACGTTTCAACGCGTGCACAGTTGCCTTGAGAGCTCAAGATCAGAAGCAGATCTCAGCTGCATGTAAACAGTGGGAAGTGGCCGTAAATCGCCAAAGGCTACTATGTATCAAAACTGAATTTACACTGCAATTTTTCGTTTCTTTTTCTTATTTTTCATTTTCGTCATTTTGAACATCTGCAGAAGTCGATTATTAAACGAGAAATCACAGTTCTTTTACAAAGACAAATGGAAAAAAATGAATTAATCAAAGGATCCATTCTTCTAGTGGCAACACTCTGCAATCACGTGTTTCACCCATAACGTGTCTCAAGACGAACATTTTCAACTGTGTATCTTCACAAAGAACAGGCATGCACACAAATGCGGGAATAGTAACATGGAATATGCATATCGTCTGCCTCTTTTAACTGAGTGACGAGTCATTGCAGTATATGCAACAAACTTAGGGATTTTTCAGAGGGTGTAAGATTCTCCCCGCAAAATACTTAGGCAATAAGCTTCCCAGATATATGTCGGCTTAGCTTAATTGGTAAAGCAGTCTCTCCGGAGATGCCAGTACCGTAGGTTCGAACCCCGGAGTCGACAAAAGGGACTTTATTACAAATGGTGCCCAAACAAGGGCTCACACTTGTGGCCAAGGACCCAACCGATAGGTCCACCACTCGAGGTCAGGTCAGTTTCCTGACCTGTCTCTCAACGTGGGGAAGAATATAACGTTCATAAATTCCAGAGTACCTATAAAATAAATATATAAATTTTGGGGGGTTCTTCTCTATAGCATTACAATATTTTGAAATAACTGGGATCCTAAACTATGGAGACGTACTCAAAAGTTTAGAATAACATTAAAATTTTATTAACAATAAAGTAAAAACTTTCCGTAACCTTTTGCAATTTCTGGTTATATATCCTAAATTTCGACAAGTACAATTAACACCACGAGAAACATTATAAGTGATGGCGAATTGGGAGTAAAATAACACTCCCAAGTTTCAGATTTGTTTTTTTACCTTAATTGGCAAGTGTTTCTTACTGAATTTAATGACGTTGCATTTGGTGATATTAAGATGCAAATGATAGGATGTACCAATTGCATCCTATTATTCGCATCTTGATACCTCCAAATGCAGCGTTTGGTGAAATTAAAATGCAAATGGTACATCCTTATCATTTGCATCTTAATATCACCAAATGCAGCGTCATTACATTCAGTAATTATTCTGCATTTGCTGATATTAAGATGCGATGTACCCCGGCGGTATAGAGCATCTACTTTTTCTTGAATGGCCATCTATTATCATAGGTCACAATATGCAAAGACTTTCAGATCATCGGTATACATCCAGCATAAAGTATAATCAAAGATGGATGAAAGTCCATCTGCGAAACTCAAGAAAAAAGCATGTTCGACTTCCCCTTAAAGTATGTCTAAGAACTTCCGGAGCACCCTGTGTACCCCTCGCACACATATGCGACTTTCTCTCTGATACACTTTCACTATCGCTTTTTGCTCACTATCGCAGATTTGCTCACTATCGCAGATTTGCATCAACATGAACCCGCATTCCATCTGTATACGTTCATGGTATTTTTCGTTTTTTTTTCGACTTTATACTTTAAATCGGGACACCAATCTATGTTAAACAACTCAGTGTAGTTGTTACGATCTTTATAATTAATCCTTATTATGAAAGTTATTTTCCTTTCCTTGTAACTCCTAGTTAAAAGAGTTTGCATTAAACATGACGTAGAAATAAAGATGCGATCAAGATCTGCCATTGATGCAAATTAGCCAGTCGACAACTTTACAGAACTAAATAACGAATCAATTATTTTAGCGCTCAACAAGATGCTTTGTTACTGAAATGATTAACAAGGAACTGAAGCCAGTCTTCCAATTAATTCCACTTGAAGCCTTTCGGCAACAACTTTTCAAATTTTATTCGTCGAACGAGAAACAGACTTTATCCCCGGAATTCCTGTGAATCACAACATTCCACACAAAATTTACTTCGGCTGTTGATTCTCGGAGGACTGATTACAGTTAAAAGGATTTAATGCTAATCATCCCGACGAATTTCGTTGCAAATTCCCAGAATATTTTAAGTGAACATCTAGTTGTTTTACTTAGCTAAATGGAAATTCGGCATATGTATCCAAAATATTGAAAATACCGGGTACATAGTCCTAGAATTCGCGCTACCTGGTGTGAAATGTAGTAATTATTCTTCGAGTTTTCTCAAGGAATAGTAACCGTCATATATAATAGGACAAAAATACCTCAATCGTTACGATAAGGATTCATGACTTCTGTATGCATACCTTACCCGTGTATAGACGAATCAACAAAAACATTATAACCACCACAGCTGAAATTCATCGTGGCAGGGTGTCTAAAGTCTTCGGTAAGTGGAGGAAAGTTGACTTCACACCATATGTGCAAGCTGTAAAGAAAATCTTTACTGTTTGTCGACGCCGGGAATCGAACCCGGAATGTTCTACTCCGGAGAACCGCTTTAACCAGTTAAGCTGCGCCGACTCTTGTCTGTCGAAGTTTATTTTGAAGTCTTTTGTGGGTGGGCATTACAAAGCACAGATCGCATAATCCTTGTAGTTTAAATGGAGGTGGTTCGTGAACGTTCAGCTTGCATTCCATGACCTCAGAAATGTGTTTAATGGGGCTAATATCTGGTGCGTAAGGGGAGTCATGACACCAAACGGAATCCCTCATCATGCTCCACAAACCATCACAGTTTCGGCTTTATGACATGCGACCTTATCGTGCTAAGCATTAGTATTTCCGGTAGAGAAAATAAAAACCATGAATAGATGTAACTGCTCAGCAAAGACATTGACATAGCTCGCAGACTTCAATGTCTCTGTTCCACAATAATCACAGGTGCCAAACTCGTCCATGAGAACATAACACTGCCACCACCGGTTTGTGTATGTCCAGCGATGCATGTTGTAATGCCCACTCATAAAAGACATCAAATATAAACTTCTTAGACACCGTCGGCGTAGCTTAAACGGTAAAAGCGGCTCCTCTGGAGGTCGACGTTGCGGATTCGATTCCCGGCGTCGACATAAAGTAAAGATTTTCTTTACAATGTTCTGAGCAGCTGTTCTCTTAGAGGACTCCGTACCCTGACTCGGCTGTCGACGTCATGTGACATAAATAGCAAACAGTCCAACAAGGCAACTCGTTTCCATTGTTCCCTGGTGCAATTGCAATATTCACGTGCTCCTTAGAGTAATTTTTGGCCAACGTAGGCGCAAGTGTTAGTCGTCTGCTACGGAGTACCATATCCAACAAAGTACGATAGACTGTGTGCGTAGAAACCTTTGCTCATACGTAGCTTGTTGTAATGTGTATTAACCACAGCCTCGATTAACCATTAACATAATACAAACCTAGTCAAAAGCTAACTGAACATGCGCCTCACCGACAAAAAAAAACTAAGATAAGGAGAAACGCAACGTCGGATGACTGGAACAAGAGAACATAAAATATTGCAGAGTGTCGCTCAGAAAAAAAGCGTGAACTTCGATTTTGAACGATTAGCAATCCTTGTGCAAAATATAGCACGCAGTTATATAAGCAACGTTGAACACAAGTAAAAATCAAATACACAGTTAGTTGACCGTGGTTTCGGTGGATTCTCCGGATCCCCTTTTTCGAAACACGATGACTGAATGATGTTACACGACCGCACGTTCTTAATGAACTATGAGTTCACTAAGATTGTGTGATTGATCAAACTTGTGTGATCCCACTGTGTGTGTGTGTGTGTGTGTGTGTGGCTTTTTCTAAAGACATCCTTACGAACTACGTCAAATTCATATAAAATTTTATAAGTCTCAATTAAAAGCGCATATCAGCAGTACCTATTTTATTACTATTTCCATCATTGGCCATTGGCCTTCTTAACATGACATCATTGATAAAATAGCCCCAACTCTCACAAATTTCTTCTAATACTGGTACGGATAATACATAAATAAGAAATTTTATGATGTTGGGATATTTATTTTTTAATTCCAAAACTGGCACAAGGAATGTTCGATTATCTATGTAGGGGGAGAAAGGTAGAAACCGGAAAGAGCAAACGCGTTTCGCAATCGGTACTATTTTCCGCGCTGATTGGGCGTTTGAAGATTTAGAGCCCAAGCTCATGGACCCAACCGTTAGGTCCAACACTCGAGGTCAGAACTGTGTCCTCATCTCTCTCTCAAAGTGAGGAAGATTGTGAGCCCCCACCCCACAACTAACTTAAAGAATAAACTGCCAAGATACTCGTCGGCATAGTTTAATTGGAAAAGCGGTCACTCTGAAGCTGAACGATCCAGGTTCGAGGGAGTTACTTACAACATACATGAATAAAAGTTTTCTGAAATATCTTGTTTTCGTTTCTTATTATACGTATTTTTCTTTCTGCTTCTACTTTCATTCTCCAATTCATATTTCTCTATTTCATCTACCTTTCTGCTTATTCTATTCTTCTGTTTTCTTTTCTCATATTTCCCGCCACAATGTTTTTGTTCTCTTCATTTTTTCCGTTTTTCTTACCCTCTCTCGACAGCCATCTTCTTCCTTTTCTCTTCCTTTTTTTTATCGTTTTTACTTTCCCTTTTCTCCTTTATTTATTGCTACTTTTACTTTCTCTTTTGTTCATAAATTTCTTTTTATTTTTCTTATATCCATCCTTTCCTTCTTATGATTTACAATCCTTCCCAGCTTTTTTCTTCTCTTTCTTGAGAAACAAGATGCCTCTGTTTCTCAAGTGGCGGAAGGAAGATTGAGAGCATGGGTTAAGTTAAGCCACGCGGTTTGAAGAGAGGGTGTTGAGCTGGGTTCATTTACCAGAGAATTCTTTTGGGAACTGGACACTGTGGAAACTTTCGCTATCTATCCCCAAAAGAATTCTCTGGTTAATGAACCCAGCTCAACACCCTCTCTTCAAACCGCGTGGCTTAACTTAACCCATGCTCTCAATCTTCCTTCCGCCACACCAGATGGCGTGACCGGACTGCCGCCCAATTACATCATTTCCCTCCGCGACGCGAAATCGAGCCTTTTGAACAAAAAGCGGGAACACCGTGAATCGCGACACAGTACCAGAAGTGGATCTGACAAAGGAAATCGACCGTAATTGCCGAAACTAGTCACCAATTTAATTACATTTATTGTGCAGATTTGAAGACGCTGACAAGAGCTTTTCATCGAGTACATCTATACCTGCACAAGAGCAGTAAGGACTATTGTTTAACTTCAAAGTCTTTCTTTAATTTCCCAATCAAAATCGTATACCATCAATTTCCATTGCCCACAAGAATTATCTATAAATCTTTGCGGTGTTTTCAGAAATTTGTATGATTCCATTCTTTTAATTTGTGTATGTCGTGGATGGATTCTGTTTCAAAAGTACAAATCTTTCTCTAATCCAAGATATTTTAGTGCCTAAAATCGGGAGGAAAAGAGTACTTTAAAATATCGTTTAATATGATTTTTTAACTCATCCTCCACCAACCAGAACCTTGTTGAAAACTTGGGTTCATGGCCTCGTAAGGTCTGCTGCCACATCCGATAAACACCAAATGTCGCTGCACTGACCTCATGGACACGTGGATAGTACGTGATTCATTGGTTCTTGTTGTTATTAGACACAGTGTTGCTTTTCTGTTAGCACGGTTTGTTGGTTGGTTGGTTGATTGGAATTTAGTGGCACAAGGACCAGTTGCGGTCATGCTGTGCCAAACAAAGATTTGATGCGTAACTAATGATCATGGCGAAATCTATACACTAGAAGATCAAGGGAACGACTACACAAACAAGGATTTTATAATCAAGAATTAGCACGGACCAGCTGTCATTAAATACATGCGGTCGGCCACTGCGTTGTCTATGATGAGTGGTAACGCCTGAAATCAGGTACTCTCGGCACACTCTTGACACGGTGGAACGAGGAATGTTGAATTCCCGAACAATGTCAGATATGGAATGCCCCATGCATCTTGCTCCAACTAGCATTCCGCGTTCGAAGTCGGTTAATTCTTGCTGTGTAGTCATAATCACTCCAGAAACGTTTCACGGTACTCACTATCGTACAACTGAAAGAACTGACAACTTACTGCCCAGGATGCTACCGCCACCTGGAAATTTGCATATTACTATCCCGTGATTTTTTGCACTTCAGTGTATGCATTTTATAAAATTATTTTAGTTTTTTGCGTAAATGTAGAAAAATTATTATTTGTATCAGTTTACTGTTTGTCCGAAACCGCACTTGGCTGCCTAAACAACGAGCTATGAGTGCAAATAAAATGCATGACAGATATATCTGGACGTACATAGATTTCGCATGTGCATTAAGGCACATTTTCACCCTGTCACAGTATCGATGCCATGCTCTCAACTAATTGCTTGTCAAATGAGCTAAATTGGACGGCTTGCAGCTAATGAACTCACGGGCAATTAACTCGACGTACGTTAAATTCTTAAGTGAGTGGTTAAGTTCCGCCCGAGTAATATTCTGCACCTAAAATTTTCAACTTAAATTAGGTTCAGGTGAAGATGACGTTGTGCATATGCGGGGGGAGGGCAGTTACATCTTTAATATTTCTAGGGAACCACATCAAGTGAGAAATAAACATAAAACGGAAGTAAATTACAATAAGTTTCTAAAACATCTTTATACAAGAAATTTTGTATAATTTTATTAACATACAAAGCTTATAATCATATACATATATATCTATCGATCTATCAATCTATGCGTGTACAGGGTGTTTCCAAAAATATGGGACAAACTGGTGAGTAGTAATAGTAGTAGTGGTAGTAGTGGTAGTAGTACACATCAAAACAAAGAATTTTCATCCTAGAATGCATGGTCGGAAATGAACCGCAACAGCGCTAGGGCACTTGAGTCATTTCATGTTCCAATATAACAAACTTAAATTTTAGTGAAATGAATAAACAGCAAATGGCAGTCTAAACGCTTGTATGTTGTCTGTCTATATACAGATTGTTTAAAAAACGTAGAACGAACGTTAAGAAATATTAGTACACAACAAAACAAACAATTTACATCATAAAATGCATAGTTCGGAAAGAAACGCAAAGGCGGTAGGGCTTCGCAAACGTTAAAGCTTTATTCCTGTTGGGAGTTACGGGAAAAAGATGAACATCGTATATGTAAATGTCAACTGGGGAAGAGGAAGAGCTCGTACGCAAATATACGTCACGGTGAACAAAAGCCGCCAATGCCACCTATGTGAGGTTCTTCCAGTGTGCAACCGTTAGTTGCAGTAGTAAAGTACGAGAGGCTGGAGCAGTTTACGAATATGTAAAAGGCCGATATGCATTTTATGTATGGAGTTGCAATAGTAGAGAGGCAAGTCCCCCGACATTCGTCTTGCCTCTCCAGACGGCTGTATGGGGAGCGCTTTTCCCACGGGCGACTGCCGGTCTAAAACATTTGCACTTTTGCATCAGCATCTGTGTGACACGGGATCCCTTATTGCTTCCCGGTTGGATGCAGGTCGTGCAAGACCGGCCTGAACAGCAGGTATGGAAAAGACTATTCTGGATACAGTGGCACATCAGCCAAGTACAAGCACAGGCATAGGAGCTGTGGGACGTAACCCTGGTGTGCCACTCTTCACGACATTGCGGGTGCTTAAGGGAGAAAGGTTGCACCCATACAAATATGAAGTCTAAGCACTGATGCAGTGTATTATCCTAGTTTCGTGGGTCCTTCAACAGAGTGCGGTGCTTCCAGATTTTGTGTGGATACTGTACTTTTTACGGAAGAATGCATCTTCGCACGTGATGGTGCATTTAACACCCAAAATGAACATGTGCGGGCGAATACGAGCCTACATGCCCCTTATCCACGTGCGCATCAGCGCCGCTTCTACATCAGTGTTTGGGCTTCATCGGCGACTCCATAATAGGACGGGATCTTCTGCCGGAACGCCTTGACGTTTCTCCAAAAGGAACTTACAGACTTATTGGGATATGTGCCCATAGCCATCCTGCGCCGTATGTGACTCTAGAAGGATGGGGCACCACCCCATTATGGGAGTGAAAAGTGCGCCAGTACCTAGAAATGACCTTTTCGGGAAGATGGATTAAGAGAGATGGTTACCATGATAGTCCAATCTGTCGTGTCTCGAATTTTATTTTGCGAGGAGAGCTCAAGAATCTGGTCTATGAGACTCCATTTGAATCTGCAAATTAACGCGTCACCAGACTTTCGGCTGCTCCTGGGGAAGTACGCGATATGTCTGGCGTACTTCAGAGCGTTCACCAATACCTCCTTCACAGCTGTTTCGCAGGCATTACCGTTTCTTGTCGATGTTTTGAGCAATTATTGAAATTCTGTTTTATTAAACTTGCTTTTGTAACGTATACATCATTTGGTGTTTTCACCTCGTCTCCTCGGTTTCTCCATCGTGCCCTCTAGCGCCTTTGCGTTTCATTTCTGAGCATGCATTCTGTGATGAAATTGTTCTTTTTGTTGTTTACTACCACCTCTTCACGTTTTTCCTATCTTATTTAAACACCCAGTATATACAGCATATTTATTTATTTATTTATTTGGTTGTTGTTGTAATAATGCACCACTGCAGTGGCGGAACCAACCTCCAGAAGGCCTTATTATGGCCTTGTTAGTGAAGGATATTGTGTTATTCCCCCTACAAATGGTACCATGAACACACATTAAATGGTTCTAAATTATCAAATCAACAGTGAACGAAATCGAAAAATTCGAATCATTAACTGAATGATTCGAAATTCTGCGGCCGAAAGCAGGTGATCTCGGTTGGTCCTCCTACTAGGGTGATGCATTATTACAGCAGTGATACAATTATATCACGCGATTGATTCCAGCTGAACTGTGAGCAGGTCAGTAAAACTTTGTGCGTGTTGAGCGCCATCTCGTGAGCAAAGTTTGCATAATGTTTGCAATACACACACACACATAGATGCTTATTTATTTACATCACCTCAACAAATGAGAATGCAGTTACAGAGATGAGAGACAAGAAAAGATACAATACTGTCAGAGGTTCCCCAAGCATTCACTTTCAAATGTTCAAATCGGCAAGGAGAAAATGTCCGAAGGGATGGCCAGTTCGTTAAAATCTTTACAAAAGCGATATGACGGAGAACAACTGATGGAATTCCTTCGAATTCCGGGGAAGTGAAAAAAGTCGATGTATCCTCGAATGCACTCTGGGAATGTTCATAGAGATATGTTCCACGAAATTGAGAATATTGGGGGGGACTATGCAAAAGTTTGTACTGATGCACCAAATGATGAATAATACCTCTGCTCTTAAGCGACGGAAGGGAGAAGAAATATCGAAGATCAGACGGTCTTATGTCATTATGATACACCTGAGTACTTTCAAAACAGGTTTATCTCAGGAACTTGTTCTGAACCTTATCAATATCACTGTCATATTTTCCATAAAAGGGATGACAGACCACAGATCCATATTCGAATTTCGATCGAACGAATGTAGAGTACAACAACATGAGCGTTGAAGTGTGCTTCAGGCAGAAACCCTTTCGTATAAAATGAAGCCAAGCGATAGGTGCACAAGTTACCGTATGATTAACATGGTTACTTAACAGAAGTGGAGTGTCGAATACTATAACTAAATCATGGTTAAGGTAAAGGTGGACGATGTTATGCCAAACGTGAAGTAAATCATGTTCCATCTGTAGCCCAGATGCATCTTTCGATAATGTTATGCGCCTTAAGAGTTTCAGATCATCCGCATATAGCCAGCTAGTTGAAACTTGGAAGAGCGATGGGAGATCATTGATAAACAGTAGAAAAAGAAAAGGTCCTAGGTTGTAACCCTGGAAGACTTGTAATGCCCACCCAAAAAAGACTCAAAAATAAGCTCCGACAGACAAGAGTCGACGTAGCTTAACTGGTTAAAGCGGCTCTCCGGAGTAGAACGTTCCTGTTTCGATCCCCGGCGTCGACAATCAAGTAAAGCCATTCTTTACAGACTCCATAATTGCTGATGTACGGAGCGAGACCCTATCCCTGAAATAAACCCTCGGAAATCTGTTTCAGAGGCAAAACTTAAACCAGGCAATCAAATCGTCAGATAAGTGCGGGAGATGCAACTTTTGTAAGAGACTCCCCGTGATGAACACGATCAAACGTACTCGATGAAGTGTTCTTGTCAGCGTCTTGTAACTGTACAATATGTAAATATTCTGAAGTCACAAAGCGCTGACAAGATCTTTCCATCGAATACATTGTAAACAAAAGTTTCCGACACCGGGATTCGAACCCTGAACGTTCAGCTCCGAAGGAACCGCTTTACTACGCGTCGGAGTAATTGAGTAGGTTATATCGAAGTCATTTGTGGGTGGACATCTATACCTGCACAAGATCAGTTAGGACATATGTTTAACACGATCAAATGCCTTGACAAAGTATGTGTAGATTAATGTCCACTTCCAAGTTTTGTTCAAGGGCAACGGCAATCTCAAAGGTGAAAGAGATGCGATTTGTCACAGTAGAACATTTCTGAATGAAGCCATGCTGGGAGGGCGACATTATTGGTGTGACATGCGAATAAAGCTTATCACAAATAATTGATTCGAAGATTTTTGTAAAAAGAGAAAGAGTGGAAATATATAGAGCGATAGTTCTCAATGGACGTTTTGTCATCTGATTTGTATATTGGCGCAAAACGCTCATCTTTCCATATCTGTGGAAAGATGCTGGTTCTCAAGGAAAGGTTGAAAATTATCGACAGAGGTAATACAAGTAACTCTACACAGGTCTTAGTATTATGCCCAGGAATATTATCTGGACCAAGAAACGTAGAATGCTTGAGTTTTTAATTTCGTTTACGACATCCGATTTATCAATAGACATATATTGAGTATATCCGACTGATCAATAAAAGCCAGACTTGCTCATTAGCGGCTCTTGCATGACAGGAGAATCAGACAAGAGAAAAACAGACCTAAAGTATCCCACAAAGTAATATGCTGGATTCGCATTCAAAGGAAGGAAGGAAAGTTCCATTTCTCTTCAGGGTATTGCATACAACATTATTTTTGCTCTTGGCTTTGACAAATCTCCAGAAGAGAGTTGGGTTATCCACCATAGAATTTTCCGAGCTTTCCCAAAACAATTTCATTGCTGCATATATGCTGGCCTTCTTTCAAATTGCACTAAAACGCTGATAGTCTTCATTTGAATGAGATTTTAGCCATTGACGCCTGGCAACAGACTTCCTCTTCAAATCACCATTGATCTGGATCGTGTACCACTGCGGATAAGTTCAAGACGAGGTTTTCCTTGACTTGGGAATACTGATATCAAATACATCATATAGTTTCGAGTAGAGGGACCTAGCGACTGCATTAGGATATGTATAGGTTTCGAGTGGTGACCACTGCGTATCACGAAGAATGGTGTGGAGCAATTCCTAATTCCCTTTTTGAAACAATAATTATGTTCATGGGGACAAAAACGTGAGTGGTTTATGCATTATATATATATTGGAAATGCCATCAAATAACGCTGGATGGTAAGGGTCCTCTGATAGAAGCGGATGACGAAAATGAGATACATGCACCCTTGCATGTGCCTCATTGGTGAGGACCAAGTCTAGATACCAAGTATTACATTGGTGGAAGTTTCAAGTTTGTAAGAACCAGAGAAGTTCTTGTTCTGGTTTGCCTATAGCAGAAGCAGCTCTCTATAGCTCATAGGATATAGTGATAGAAGGTATGTTAAAGTCTCGAATGTCTAAGTGATAAAGAGCTTCTTATTAACTAACTGCTGTATAGTATCAAAGGCACAAAAAAAACGCTCTATAAATGTCGCAATTTGAATGTGGTGGAATATATGCACTGCAAATGGCTATCCACTCGTTGCAGAGACGGATTTCGACTAAAATACACTCTACATTTTTAGAATAAAAATTTACTTTGGTCGACTTTATTGTCGATCTTACGGCAACAAGAACTCCTCCACCAGAGGATTTGTTAGACTTCCGAAGGTCACGATCCTATCAAAAAACATTATATCTGTCGTCAAATAGTTCAGAGTCGATAATGTCACCCTGTAGCCAAGTTTCTGACAGGCAGCTCACATCATATTCATCACTACTGCTAAGTAAAAGTCACGAACTATCGATTTCAATACTCTGACGTTTTGATAATATATTTTAAGAGAAACAAAAAGACTGATGAAACTGAGAAGGGAGTAATTTTGATCTAAGGCCAAGACCGTTTTGATAATATATGCTTAGTCATTTGTTTATAGGTCGAGAGCGGGAACAGGAAACATCTGCAACTTGTTCATCGTACTGACTTGCTTATTAGGTGATTAGAAAAGGATCACCATGTTTAGGTTGATATTTTTTCTTAGTGCGAAGAATGATCTTTTATATAAATCGGCCACTGGGCCAAACTTCCGGCGTACAGTGTTGGAAATCAAATTTATCACCTTCAATTTCCACCTTAAAGGAGACCGTGTGAGCCGAGCTTGACCTTGGACACACACACTGATGCACCTTAATGCTTTCTGATTGCAAATATACAATGATGTCATCGGAGGTTGTTCCAGGTATACAATTTCCGTTGTAAATGTGGACTTCTCCCGGGTTTAGGATGGGCTGCAGAAAGAGCTCCTAAAGCTTCATTTGTTTCTCTAACAAAGCGTTCGCGCTGATTATTATTTCTGCATCTTTTGTATCTAACAATCTGGTAGCCGTCGCTCACTCACGCTGGCCGATGTACAGTAGAGGGGAGTGGGTGTGATCTCGTTGGTAACCACCCTCCCCCCAGAAGCATCTTGCACTTCATCCGGAAGGGAATGACCTTGTACGCTGACGTCCCCTTTCTTACTTGCGGTAACGGAAGTCGAAACACAGACATCATAGAAGGAGACTGGGAGGGGGGGGGGGGCACTCGCCTGTAAGGATGTCAAATTTAAGATTTTTTACTGCAGATAAAACGCTGTCTAGTTTCGTTAGGCGTTTTAGTGTCACTTTTATCATCTGACTCTTCCTTTTTATCTCGAGAACTAATCACGTGAGCAACTCGAATTTCAAATCATCAGCATAAAATGAGGAGCTACTTTGCATTTGCGATTTGCATACTGATACGACATTTCTTGGTGTTGCATTTTTCCTTTAGTGTAGTGTATTTCAATGTCGTAAAATCGTAAAATCGAACAATTAACCACAAACTTCTAAGTGAAATCTTCATGAGCATATGTGATTTTTTTCTGAATAAATTATTAGATAATTCCTAGTAAAGCAAAAACTCTTTCAACATAAACCTTTAGAAATTTCGAACATTTTATTTACTTCCATTCACTTTCTTCTGGTCAATTCTTCGGACTTCTGGTCAATTCTTCGGATTGCATTGTCCATGTGGGAAAGCGAGTATTTCCTACGCATCCCAATTTATCGTTGAAAACTTCAAGAGCTGAAGCAAGTGACGAAACGGCGTTTCTCTGCATTTCAGCAACTCTGTCGTCAGAGACAGCACCACAGAGCCAAAACGTTGTTAGTTTCACAGTAAAAAGAAACCAATCCCGATAATATCGTATTTTTCAAACTTAGGCATTTTTATTGTACTCTCAAGCGTCTTTTCCGCTCTAGTGGGAAATCTTTCTAAAAACCTTGCAGACGTTTCATTTTCATAATAAGCCAAATGGAGGAATACGAAATTGCTTCTAATATCCTCA
>JJRW01S0001215.1:129094-140285 GCA_001188405.1 Loxosceles reclusa
CCAGCCCAGAAGCTTTCATTTCTAACGAAGGTTCCGGCAGCGAAAGTTTTTGTGTTTTAATACAGACATACTTTACAAGCAATACAGCAATACGTTACAAGCAATACAGGAGAGTTTTCACACTTATCATTCTCAGTCCACATATTCTCCGCTGCCGTTTCAGAGTTAGAAGTTTTGACCCATTCTTTACAAAATAGTTCCTCCTCACGTGGGGTCGCCCAGCTTTCAACTATGCAAATTACATCCACTGATTCTTTTGCAAGCAATAGTAAGATTGAATCCACCTTATTCTCTATACTACTACGGGTATTACCATAAATAACTTCTTTAATGCAGTGGTTACTTGAATAAGGTTTTTATAAAAATACTTTCTTTACATTGATACCCAGAGCCTTTTTTCGAAACTACTACATAGTCAGGTTTCCCTTTGTCCGCTTCCTCTGCCTTTCTCCAAGGATCTAATCAGTATTTTAAAGAGCAGAAAAGCTTAGTCTTCTCCATAACCTATCTGACTCCCAATTTGTTCAGATGAACTCCGTCGCGTTTTATCCAGTTTGGCTGAAACATGTCCCACATGTTTATAAACTCTATGCATTGATCGATACATACTTTCACTTCTGGAGTTCATACTAATCACTCTCCAGCCGCTATGTAGATTTGATATAAAGAACCCCGAACAACCACATTCCTGCCATCTTTAAACACCACATGCAAAAACCTGCTGTAACACTCCACGAAGTATTCATATCTCTTTGTGGCTGCATCGACGGTCCCAAATTAAATGACTGCCTTTTCACTACCTATAACCGACCTGTGCGCAATATGCACCATTTCATTAACTTTAGAAACTGGTAGGCAGACTCCGACAAAACCCTTGTCTATCCTGTCGAAATTGTGTGGAAGCTAGCGTAACATAGAATCGCTGAGTAGGACGCAGTTTTCCTTACGGTTCACCAGAAGCTCCTATTTTCTACTCTCCCCTCTTACTTCGCTCAACACCTCACAGCTCTGGTTCAGTTCTCCTTCTTTCATCTCACTACCTGGAAGAAACTGGACCATAGATAAAAAGTCCCTCACTTGATCTATTGACTTGTTCCTGATGTTAGGAGAATTTGGCCCATATAGCGCAACAAAAGACAGTTTCCGATATATCAAAAGCATCTTCCGGCCACATCCAGAAAACGTGACACTGAACCAGAGTTTTCACATTCTTAGCATTGGCATGTTTTTTCACCTTGCTTTTTTCAATGCACAAAAGAGAAACCACAGGAACAAAGGCGAACAAAAGAAGTAACTTACTCGATTGATGTCCAATGCAGGACCTTGAGTGCGAAGATGTGGTATCAGACTTCTTAAAAAAGTGCGTTACCATTCAGGAAAACTTTTCATAAGGTTTCCTGAATGGTGTTTGGTCCTTTCTGCTACCGAAGATTGAATTTTTATTAATTTTTGCTTTGAAGAGTATCTTATGAAGGAATTGTGCCTCTCTCTCTGTGCGGGCTAGTGCTCTTCTACGCAGGGACCGTTCAATCATGTATGGCCAGAATCAAGGAAGTGGAAATCTATTCAATGAGAGCATAGCACATTCTTTGAAAATGGCTTTTTATTGTACAAGAACATGCCTTAACGGACTTATTGTGCATGTCTTAACGGGATTAGAACACGAGCTCTTACGGATTGTAATCTGATAACAGAATCACTCTGTGTCACAAGAGAGGTATTTAATTAGTCCTCCACAGTTTTCAGGATATTTCGTCTCCCCCCTTAAGACATCATAATTTTTAAAGAATTTGTTGCATCTCAATAGTGTCATTATCAAACAATCCATGATTAAGCCACGCCAAAGCACATCCATATTACGGCGTTAGAAGCCTGTACATGGAGAGGATTTCGCCTTTCCTGCGACATCCGTACGAGACATGCAACCACAGAGTTCAGACCCAGCTTCACCCAAGCCTAACGTGAACTCCGAAGCAGAACTCCAGACAGAGCTACTACTGAGATTACTATCCGTTGTGCCTATGAGTACGAGTATTTTGACGGAGAACCCTACGGGCGAGAATTACCTGGGTCGGCAGTACTCGTCCCAATGCGAATAAAATGGGGAGAGCTCTGGCTGCCCCCTTGTCGAAGCGCGAAACAGCCAAATGTGGAATACTCCTCACCAGGCTATCTCAGGTCAAGAAAACGAAGCTACATAGAATTTCTGGACGAGCCAGAAAAGTGTTTCATCAATTAACACAAACCATCCCTTCCACAGCTACAAGGGTTAACAAGCGTGCCAGACGCAAGTTTTAACTCAGAAGTAGAGTAAATCTAACCTGTCTCACGACGTTCAGTTCCATAACCAAGAATAATTTTCAGGTAACGTATTGCCAACACCAAAGAAGAGTTAAACGTCCAAAAGTGCAGGGTATTCAACCCTTAATAAATGGGACGCAAACCCAGCAGAACGTTCATATTTAAAGTTGACACAATTAGCAATAAGGGCTCTCTCTTAACCAAATACCTATTCATTAAATTTCTTCGCTTTCGTTCCAAATAGGAGTTTTCCCCCCGAATTATGGAGCAATACAATTTTCCTTCGGGTGTTTCGGCCATTTTCTTCCGCTACCATTTCTCCGCTTGACAGTAGCTTTGAACTCCATTCGGAGGCCCTTCATAATGTTCCTCAAATTCTTATCACCTTTTCGAAATTACTTTCCTAAGTGCCGGCCGTAAATCTTTCGCCGAAATAAAATGTCGATGCTCTTTGGAGTCGTACATTATTGCAGCCGTTTATTAGAAACTTTTAGAGAAGCAATTTCTTCCCCCGCCCTCCAATCCTTTTGGTCGGAAAGAGAAAGAATCGTAATATTTAAAATATTTCCGTCAAAATCGGGGAGACAAATCACATTCTCTGAAATAAGAGGCTAAAAATTATTTTTGGAATATATTTTTCAAGATAACAAAATGCGCGGCCTTTTCAGGAAAAAAGACGTTTCAGTTTGCGGTACGGAACTTTACGTACGGAACAATTGGTTCTTTGCATATATGCAATCATTAATTTCTCTTCAATATTTATGAAAGTCCCAGAACAGCACTAGGAGAATTTGAATGGGTTAGTTAATTACAATTTAATAGCACAAGGACCAGAAGAGCAGCGTGTGCCACACACGAGATAAGTACGAAGCACAAAATGACTCGTGCACCTCGGGGCCGTTACGTAACTC
The DNA here is from genome assembly GCA_001188405.1 of Loxosceles reclusa. Classification (NCBI taxonomy): domain Eukaryota; kingdom Metazoa; phylum Arthropoda; class Arachnida; order Araneae; family Sicariidae; genus Loxosceles; species Loxosceles reclusa. The sequence continues at coordinate 132,307 of JJRW01S0001215.1, forward strand.
CCTGAACTCACCAAAATGATGAGCCACTGAGAGATAAACATCACAGTTTATTTTGTATTTTAAACTGGGTGTTACAGTGTAATGCCCACCCACAAAAGCTTAAAAATAAGCACAGAAATCCCCTGTCGGAATAGCTTAACTGGTTAAAGCGGCAATCCGGAGTAGAACCTTCCGGATTCGATTCCCGGCATGGACAAAAAGGACAAGTTTTTCTTTACAAATGGCGCCCAAACAGCGACTCACACTAGTGGCCAAGGACCCAACCGTTAGGTCCACCACTGGAGGCCAGGTCGTACCCTGACCTCTCTGTCAAGTGGGGGAGGGTGTAATGCCCACACACAAAAGACTTAAAAATAAGCGCAGAAATCCCCTGTCGGCGTAGCTTAACTGGTTAAAGTGGCTCCATGGAGTAGAACGTTCGATTCCCGGCGTCGACATGAAGGAAAGATTTTCTTTACAACAGCAAATAAGTATTTTGTCACCCAATTTACAACTGGGGAACAAATAGAAAGTTAATTAAACTCACATAAGGGAATTCGCAATGACGTCATTTTTTTCTTTGTTTAAAAAGCAGTTTTACTGAAATGGTCTAAAACGGTAGAGGACAAATTTCGCATGCACTCAGTGCAACGTCGAGTAAATTGGATTAATTATTGCAGCGTAAAAATAATAATTTAATGCCGCGCAGAAATAGTGGTAAAAAGTTTCGGACATTCTTTAATGAAAATTGAAATTGGAGTCCATTAAAATTGATAGTTTGTAGAAAATTTAATGGGGGTCGTATAATGATGAAGAAGTGAGGCGGTATGTTTAGTTAAAATTGGTAAATGCAAAAAGTTGAATGAAGGGTCCTATATCATGAAACACGGGGTGTTATTATTGAATCCAAATTGTAACTATATGTCATCAGCACGTGAAGAGATTTCGTACGTGAACGTGTTTTCCCATGTGAACATTTTTTCGAAAGTGAAAAAAGTTTTCAAATGCGAGCAGCTTTTAAATGTGAACACTGGTTTGAATTGTGAACATATTTTGAACATTGTGAACACACATGAATTATTTTTGGAATGTGAACACATTTTTCCGAATAAAATATTTTTCGAATGTAAACCTTTTATAATATGAATATTTTTAATGCATTCTTTGTATATATCTTTGGTTATTTATAGTGATATATACAGTTTTTAGCGATTATTGTTTAGTGTTAGTTAAAACCAATACGTTGGACAACTGGAGCAACGGCCGCGTTAAGTTTCTAGTTAAGCACAAGGAAACAAATTCAAGTATTATCATTGTTATGAAAAGTAGAAATGCTAAGTTCTTTATGGTTCGACCAGGAGTCGAACGCAGGTCTATAGTTTTGACACATGTGCAAAACCAGAAACCGGAATTGCATTCTGGAAATACGTAACGCCAATTGTTTCATAGAATGTCACAAAACATTTTATACCCAACAAAACAAAAGAAAAAGCCAATAGATTATCTAAAAGATTTTGTTTTGTTGTAGAAAATTTAATAGCGACGGAATATATTGCTTCGTCGTTGTTCTATTATATTTATTTTGAGTGACAGCTTAGAAAAGAAATTGGCTTTACAGTACTTCAAATATTACGCTTTATTTTAGTTTTTACAGAACTAAAATAAAATGTGTAAGAAAAGCGTATAATAAAATAATAAAACGTAAGTAGAATACACTGCTAACCAAGTCTATCTGTTGAATGCATATGGAAACGGGAAATGTTAAATCCAATCATAAATTGATTAACCACATCATTGAATCTATTGTTACATCAAACTAAATTTGTGAAATGTGAAAAAAAAACTTTAAGAATGATTAACCCGAAATGCGGTCAGTTATTCTAATTAGTTTAAAGGAACAGCAAACGAGAACATCGTACTAAAAATAAACATGTTTCTTTTGTGTTATGTGGTATTTGAATTTGATTTATATGCATATAATTAATAAACCTAGAGTTCTTCTAATAGATAACGAAACGTATCTTCATTTAGGTTTGCGCCCGCGTCCTGGCGTCAGACTTAGGGTTCCATGATTTTCTAAACGGAAAACACTTTCCACAAATTTATAATAGTCATGAGTTTTTTCTCAAACGCTTTGATTATCTCGATAGTAAGGTTTAACTAAAAAACCACGATCACATAACGGTTACATCACATAATCATTCATAAGATACAATCGCACCTTCTGTTTCTTCCTTATTTCAGCACACCCCTGACATCTGCTTGTTAGCATATATAATGTAACGTGCAATTCAGCACTTTCAATGATCGCAGCCGCAATTCCCATTGTTAATGCTAATCTCACTAAACTAACATCTTAGAAAAGGAAAACACATTGAACCATGATTGTAATTGATACCACAATGAAATTTCAGGTGAAACGTTTGATGCCAATGTTTCTTCTGACTAACGCTCATAGTGCGTTCAGTTTACGGAGCAACTTATCCCTCACGGCAGAAATTTTAAATATTTTACATTTCCTCCCAATAGAGAAGGACACACAGACACACACATATATATATATATATATATATACATTACAGAAATCAAAACCGTATATCTTGTGTAGTGTGAATACCAAATTTTGTTTAGTTTGGCTTAATAGATGTTGTTCAATCACCTCCTCTTCGATAACTGCCACATTGTATATGTAAAAATCATATGAGATCACATCAGGGATGGGGGTGTTCAATCATGCCCCATTAAAACGTTTAAATATAAAAGCCGATTGAAGTTTTTTCATAAAAGCGCCTATACCGGTTCTTTAGTTGTTTGCGATACATAGTTGTCACAATAAATATTCTTTATGCGACTGTAAATTTCACCTGTATGACAACCTTGGCTCAGAGCGACTGTCTTTTTAGCATCTTTGACCACGTCCAACAAACGCAACGCCATTTCCTTTTTAACGTGCAGTTCGTTTCGGGGGAAGAGATTCATCGACCAAACACTGCCTGTAAACTGGCGCTTACAGTCGTAAACAGGTACGGAAATCAGAACGCTGATCTCACACCTTGTAAACGTAGATCTATATATATTTGCCATCTAATAGAATTTATTGTGAAATATAATCTATAAATTCGATCGATCTTTATAAGTGAACATTTAATACAAGTGGTGCTAAAGTTCATTTTGCAGTTTTGTACTGGGTATTAAAAGTGCTAACACCAAGAAAGAAAGCAAATATCAGAATCATACTTATTTTAAACATACAGGAAGATGGGAGGAAACTCCGATTGAATGTGGGAAGAATGTGACCTAAGCCCTTCAGAGATAGTAACATTCCCTCTGAAGAAGCCATGCCGATGGCTTGGGAAAGCGTGGTCAGGAATAAAATACTTAGCTGTGCTTTATGTAACAATTTTTTTTTCTAGGTTTCCAAAATTGTTGTATTCTTAATCAATAACATGATTACCCTCCTGATCAATAACCTTTTACCATTGAGTATGCAAATTTGCCATTCCAAATCTTCAGAACAAATTTAGCTTTGGGTAATAAAAACAACATGTTAAACCTTTTCTGCATTATGGAATTTTTCTCCACTCGAAAGAGTGGCAAAGACCTGAATAAATGGTAATTAGTGGGTGCTGGAGTACTGGAGTTTCTGTAATGGAGTTGGTGATGGTGATTGCCATTATCTTTTGCGTTTCGGATTATCACAGAGTACCCCATGTTTTTTCCAGTCACCACAAGAGTAACAAATTGTTTAGTTTTATGCCATCACAACAAAAATTACAGGTGATTCAGCGATTAGATTTGTTTTATTCTGATAGACTGTCAAAGAACCCGTGCATTTCTCTTCTCACTTTACCAACCGGGCATTATCCTGTTGAAATGCAATTCCAGGGGTCACGAAAGGAAGGAAAACAGAACAAGGCGTAAAATCTCCTCGACGTATCGCCGTGCGGTAAGATGTTACGGGTGACAACCATAGGAGACCGATTGTCAAATACAATGGCACTCCATACCATAACTCCTGGTTGTCGGGCTGTGTGGCGGACGACAGTTAGGTTCCACAGTTGTTCTGGAGGCCTCCAGAAACGTCTTCGATGGCCATCGGGGCTCAATTCGAAGCGGGACGCATCGATGAAAATAATTCTGCTCCAGTCCGTGCGATTCCCTGTCTAAGGCGTTTGGCACCACTTCAAACGCGCCTGGCGGTGTGCTTCAGTGAGGGAAAGTCGGCGCAATGACCTCCGTGACATCAACTCCCATTCTCTGAGTGGCCTATCAATGGTCATTGACTGCACACACGTCGGATGGTTGATAAGGACGCATCAGGTGCTGTGATCGCCGATCGGATGATCACTCTGTTCTCTCTTTCTGTCGTCGCTTTTGGTCGACGGTCACCTTCGTTACGCTCTGTACGGCCATGGTTCACCCATTCCTACCAACATCGTCCAATGGCAGCATCGTTCCTACCCAAATGTCGAGACTTCGAGAGACTTGACGATCTTGCTTCTTTTGGTTCAGCCACTCCAGTGGCGCAGCGATACTGGTGACGGGCTACTGTGCTGAAGAGCCCGATTCGAGTCTTGGTCGGCATGTGGGTATGTGTGTTTGTCTTGACCTTGTTCATATTTTTCTAGTGTCTGGCACATTATAATCTGAATACGTCCTTTAGCCATAAAAGACCATGAATCATCATTCTTTAGTCCAATTGCACGTCCTGTCTGTAATGCCCACCCACAAAAGACATCAAATATAAGCTTCTCAGACAATGTCGGCGTAGCGTAACCGGTAAAAGCGGCTCCTTTGGAAGTGAACGTTCCGAGTTCGTTTCCCGGCGTCGACAATGAAGTAAAGTTTTTCATTACAAATGGCATCCGAACATAGTGACCCACACCAGTGGCCAAGGACCAAATCGTTAGGTCCACTACTCGTGGTCAGCTCTATACACTGACCTCCCTTTCAAGTGGGGAAGGATGTAATGTCCACCCACAAAAGACATAAAATATAAGCTTCTCAGACAATGTTGGCGTAGCTTAACCGGTAAAAGCGGCTCCTCTGGAGGTAAACGTTCCTGGTTCGTTTCCCAGCGTCGACAATGAAGTAAAGATTTTCTTTACATATCTCTCATATGGTGACATCTGGACATGTTGTTTTCGAACCCGTCTGCGAGGCATTGGCTCAGTTAACGTAAGTCGACGGAATGCTATTCGCTTGGAAGTGATGCCCTAGCATTGGAATGTCCTCTGTTTTACACACGAATTGTATGGTCAGTTGCAATGCGCTCTAGCTCAACTTATACACTCATTGGTCGCCAAAAGTTATTCATTTGCATATACTGTTGTAAAAAATGTACATACGCAATTTCGTTTCATTCGGATAGGTTCCTCTATGCACCTCGATTTTTATATTATAGAGTGTATTATAACAGAATTATTGTTATAAACAACAACAGTGAAAGTCGCATGCACTTTCAGAAAGCTTTTGCGCACCTTCAGCCTGCGTTATTAGCCGTTCCAGGTCAATCAAAAATGCGCAGTCACTACTTTAAGTGGTACTGAGGTAAATATCTAACAACTACGGTAGTGTAATGCCCACCCACAAAAGACATCAAAAATAAGCTTCTTAGACAGAGTCGGCATAGCTTAACCGGTAAAGCGGCTCCTCCAGAGGTGAACGTTCTGGGTTCGATTCCCGACGTCGACATGAAGTAAAGATTTTCTTTACAGTAGTTTAGACCCTGTACTTGAAACCACCAATTACTTCACAATAAAGAGTTACAAAACTTTTTTTTTAAATTATTAAATAATGTAGTCAATGTAAGAGTAAGGAATCGTTACCAGAAAAATAATGCAATGGTGAATAGTTAACGAATTGCCCGCTTGTCCAGTGAAGTACACATTGATAAGAGACTATATGAACAGTAACGACGCCGGTAATTGCCTTTAACTAAAAAGCTAATATTGTGTATTCTACCAGAACATGGGACAAAACTCGCTTAGGTTACTAGACAAGAGAACCATGTGCAGAAATATTTGTGAATAATTATAAAATATCTTCAGCACAGCTGTAGTGTCGTTGCGGTACTTCACAGAGCGACGTAGTATATACATAAGACTATCAGATAAAACTAATTCAACTTCCTAATGCTGGCCTTCGTAATATTAGGTAGAGTAACAGTTTCTTGCTCATTCTTACTTGCTGCCGCCTGCGGAGGCTGCCTTTAATGTTTCACTTGCGACGGTGAAGAAATAATTTGAATCACTGTTGTCACACAATAAAGCAAAAGTACGCGATAAAAATGAAGTGAAACAGTGTTCAATACTCTGGTGTGATGACAGTTTACAGGCTCGTCATACAACGAACATAAGCACTATTTATGCTATGACCATATAAATGTAGCTCTAATGCTTCAAATTTAAACAGGCAGCGAAACATTAGTCACAATACACATTTGTATTCCAGAAAATATTTCTGCATGCACATTCACCAGAATGGAAGTTGTTACGACACCGTCTCTCCAGTAGAACATTTAGTGCCGTTGCAAAAAGTACATGTTTATGTAACCCGAAAAGAAATTAACTTTTTAAATAACTAGTGGATCATGTTGAACATGAAAAAAAAGACCAGAATTGTTCAGAAATTTATTTCCGTCATCTGATTGCACATACGTCTTGTAGTTCGAAGATACTAAAAATAATTTGAAGAAAGCATTATTAACAGTTGTTATTGTTACTGGTGAAAGCAAGAAACTGAAATAATCCTAATGTCTTGAGGAGGCAGCTACAGTATCATCGCCGCATATTTCAACAGTCGGCACTCAGGCAGACGAGATATTTCACACAATATTGTTACATTTTTTATATCCAAATTCCATGAACTTGGAACGTTGGACAACAAGCCAAGTAGTGATCTTCTGAAAACATCTACCGACGAGGCAACCTCAGTAATTGTCTTAGCATCAGTTTATCATGTCTGTATTTAATTCTGATCGTGGGACACATGTGTCTTTTGGTTTGCAACCGGCTAACTCAGTATTTTGAGCACTTGGCTCCGACATGATATCTAAAGTGTTTGACTGTCTAATCTCACAGTCATTAAATAAAGCTTCCGTAGCTTTTCGAGATTTTGTCGAACATGTACGTTTCCACATTACGATTTAATTTATGTAATACTAATTCTAACATATAATGCGCTTCAAATACATAAATTCCCGTAGCTGCAAGAAAACCCAATAAATATGCAGTTCCAAAATATGCTAACTAATTTAGCGTCAGCTAAATTAAGATTTTGACCCAATTAAAGTTTTAAACCAACTTTGTTTATTGATAACATAAAACGAGCTAATAGAAATTATAAATTAACCTTCGTGCATATTTTGAAGTTATTCGTGGGTGGGCATTACAAGTTCCAAAGTGTTAACAATGCAGCACATAATGTTTCATAGCCGAGTGCGGTATCAAATAGTCAACTCTTGTAGAGATTTTTCATACCAGTAACTGGCATCTTTGCAAGATGCAGCTGCACGAGATGGAATTAGTAGATTACCTAGTTAGACGTGTCGAGGTTTGCATCTAGGCTTTTGACCAACATTGTTGGGATATCTCACTTGCACAAGGCATTTTGTTAAGTGACGAGACCAATTTTTATGTCAGCATGGAGATTAATCACATGAACCTCAGACATCAGAATGATGAAATGTCATGGGTTTATCTGAAACAACTTATGTAATGCTGAGAAAATCCACGACAAACACCACCATAAGCCACGCACCCATGAAGACTGTAAAGTTATTCTTTCAGGTATTCTTGTACGGATGCAGAATGATTAAATGAAGTGCCTTGAGCTCTGTTTTCAGCAATAAGTACAGCCCGTTCAGCATATCAAATAGCTGTGTATCACAGCGTACCTCTTAGAGGTTAACATTTCAACTTCTTCTCTTCAATTGTTATTATTATTTGTATTCTGTACGTTTTTTCATCATGCTTAGTTTCTATTTTTAATTGATTTAT
>JJRW01S0001218.1:9803-20093 GCA_001188405.1 Loxosceles reclusa
ATGAGTTGATGTAATCTGGCTCTGTGCCACAAATTTTCAGAGCTTTAAGACTCTTGGTACATGAAAAGAGTCAAAAACGTTTTCATAGTCTATAAATCCAGTAAAGAGTGGCATCTCATATCCATTAGTATTTTATGATTTCTCTCCACATACTGTGCTATATCCACTTCTAAATCCTGCTTGTTCTCTGGGTTAATTGGAATTAAGTATTTTCTCCAGCACTAAAATATTTGTGAAAATTTCGCGCAAAATGGAAAGGAAATTGATGGGTCTGTAGTTCTTTATACCCTATTTATTTGCACCTTGTATAATGTAATAGATAAAATGCGATATTTAAGAGGTATTTTCTGGCTCACATATACTATTTCGAAAATGAGGAATGCCAAGTTTTCCGTTTAATATCGAAACAGTCCCCAAAGCTGCTTAACTTTCCGTTCCTGTAAAATTATATCTTTTAACGCCATCTAGCGGGAAATAGCGCAGTCTATTAAATGTGTGTGTGCGTGTACTTGGGAAATTTCTCTACTGAGCAAAATATAGCTCAAAGCTGGTCTAAGCCTCCCTTGGGCATGGATTTTTAAAACCCCGAATGGTTTCCTTTGTGTAATTAATTTTTGCGCCTCATGATACGGCATTTAGTGCGCGGCCATTGACAGAAATTGCTCTGTCGTAATGACTTCTCCGAAATGATGCAAATAAATTCATTCCTTGGCAGCACTGGGTTGTGCTTAGATCGCGCTTCAGAACTATCGCCTTAAATGAAATGAGTTTTAACAGAAGATATTTCCTCTATTGGCTTACCGGCATGTAAAATGGTCTCTCCGTTAATCCTTCACAAGACACAATCTTCGCACGGTACGCGATTTTTTTTTTTTTTTTGGTAGCTATTAAGAGTTGAATATAACAGCAACAGTTATTTTTATGCAATGTTTTTCACTGCTTGTTGAACTTCAACGGCAGTTGGTGGACAAATGCAAATACCAAATAAGAAGTTAGCTTCAGGCAACAGCCAACCATGGCTGACCAGGCTCTCGAATTGTGGAACCCTTTTTCGTCGTCATATGCGGAACATTAATCAGGAAGGATATAAACCCACTGTCGGATCTACCCTCGGTTGTACCCAATTAACCATTCTACATGAATAAAAAAAATCAACCCTCGTCATAATAGAAGTTCCGTCGGCCATATAATATATTGCACTAATGACTGAACGGAATTCCCTCGTCAGATAAATAGAATTAAGCATGTTGAAAAGCAAAGTACAATAAAAATGAAGTAATTACAACATGTGGAACATTTATGTACAAAGAAAACACAATGAATCTGGATAAGCCGGTTTTGGAATTCGGAAAGTGTACCTAAGGAACGCACACAGTGGGCGGAGCCTTCAGCGCTGTCACCTTGAGAAGCCAATCATGTAGCAGTAAGCATTGCGCCGGCGTATGAGCGTTCCGCTTATAGCTTATACAGTGAGAATTCAAAGATAAATTTAAATTTTAGCGTATACTAATTTACTGCAATTCAATGCGCGTTTGTTTCAATCTGTACATTTAGAACAGATATAACTCCAAACAAATGAAACAAGTAATTGGCATATAAAATCTGCCAGTGTAACTGATTTTTGTCAAAGTATCAGAAATAAAAACTGAAAGTAGACTTAAACACCGACTAAGTTTTTCATTTTCTAGTTTTAAACTTTTAGAAATTTAAAGCAAGTTCAGATTAGTCAAGCTAGGGCCAACATTGGCATAGAAAAGGTAATTTTACTTATCTAACAAGGTTTCCGGCAACTATCGTCAAAATCATGTTATCTTCAAGTCTGGCTGTTTGACAACAACCGCTATACTCCCCTTCTTATGCCAAGTGGGAGTTAGGGTTAACCGTCTTGAAAATCGTAAGCTTTTGTATACTTCGTTTTCAATGTCACTTCCAACGTTTTGCATTTTTTTTAATCCGTTTCTTGCTGTAGAGGCGGGTGACAGATTAGTTTTCTGCTTCCTTTGTTAATCAATGCAGGGATATGTTTGTAAGGTTATATACCAATATAAATAACTACATCATCGTATATATATATTGTTGTTGTAATGTGTTAGGTTTTAGAAGGGTCTGAGGTCCACCAGAGCATTCTCAGCAAGAAACATATGTTTCGTTTGTAGTATTTCACAACTACATTTCTCTGTAGAAATGCCTTTGATTTATTTGAGCTGGAAAAAGGTTAGATAAAAAAATTTCTCTCGGGATTTCAAACTATCAATCGAAAAATAAAACTGGAAGTTTCGTGCAACCGAGACTCTAGCATAAGATAACAAATAGAAGAGCTAGGGATCTCTCAAGCAATTTCTGTAACATTTGATATTTTTTTTACCAAAGAGATCATATTTCACCAAGAATTAAAAGGAAAATGGAATTTATTCATAGAATTATTCGTTGTTTATTAGAGCATTACATTTTTGAATCTCTGATATTCTTACATTGTAAGGTCATGACTGAAACATCCCAGGTGTAAGGGATTGCATAAATACAGTTCTGTTTTTAAGTGAATCGATTGCAGACATTTGGTGAGTTTCCTCATGGCATCATTACTTAACTAAGTTAGCAGCTAATGAAATTTGTCGATTAGTAGAATGATTTTTAATTGAAAAGCAGGTGAAATTATATTTTTCGTTGCTTCTGTTCTTATTGCTGTGTGAAATAATTGATGTTGCAGCACATCTTAAATGGTGAGGCTCGCGGCGAGCATGAAACTCGGTGTCGCAGGCATTCCCAGTTAGGGAATGTTACATTTGGCGCTCAAGCCGAAATTAACCCAAATTTAATTTTGAGACCAGTCTGCCTCCAGAAATCCCTGCGATTTTAGCTTCTGGGCCGTGTTACTGACCGGCTCAACGAGCTTAAATAATGCGCATTCTTTGCAGCTTGCTCAAGAACTGCTGGAATCCATACATTTAAGCTTGGAAACTGCAACGCTTGAAAACCAAGAGCTTCAACACCAGTTGGATTTGCATCAAAACCGCCCATCTGCTGCGATTTTTCATGCCATTGAACCAGCCTGAAAAGCACGGCTCTTTTTTGCTGCCAGCAAGTATGCTTGCCTTAAATGCATATACGCAGACTCTTTTAATGATTTTCCAAGGTTGCCAGACGAGATGTATCCCGACTATTTTTCACGCACTGAATTGTTTCATGACTTATTTTCTCGACTTCAAAATCTGTTTCTTTTGTACTAAAGTCGTTTGATATGTACAAACGTTGTAAGGCTTTCCTCACAAAAGACGCTGCAATAAAGCTGCCTAGTTACCAGTCGGCTTAGCTTAAATGCGCAGTTTTGTAGATTCGAATCCCGGCGTCAACAAAAAAGGCAGGTTTATTTACAATGGTGCTCGAACAAGGACTCGCACTAGTGGCCAAGGACCCAACCATTAAGTCCACCGCTCTCTCTCAACGTGGGAGAGAACGTAAGGTTCTTCCAAAAAAAGACTTCGAAAATAATCTTCCCAGATAAACGTCGGCGTAGCTTAAATGGGAAATCTGTCACTCCAGAGCCGACAGAACCGTGGTTCAAATCCCGGCTTCGGCAAAAAGGAGTTTTTTTTTTACAATGTTATAATCCTAACGCTACAGATTTAGAGCTGATTGATATTATGTTACCTCAGTTTCAGTTGTAACTTCGCGAGTTTTTAGAATCTAAAAACCCCCACGATGTGCATAATCTTATTCAGTTGATAAACATGGACACCAGAAAGCGAAAAAGCAAGTACGGTGGTAGTGGCAAAAAACATGTTGATTTTGAGAAAGCTAGTTTTAATTCTCAAGATGCTAAGTTTAAAGGGGGGCAAAAACCCGAAAATAACCAGTAGTAAAACGGGTATTTAATAGGATGCTTCACCAAAGTTTCCTGTTGTAATTAATTTAACCAATTCCCTTAGTAACATAATTTCTAACATGCGAGAGCAGCGCAAAACACGGGGTTAACATTATATTCTCGCTACCACTGAACCAAAATGCAGGTTAGGTGAAACGTCACAAGCCTACGTGACGAGAATCAAAGCATATAAGAGCGAACAAAGAGAAAGACATGGCTCTTGGTTAACTCTCAGTGGTAATCAACTTTTGGACAACGACTTCTACTGCGTCGGTTCTATACACCGAGTTCTACATTACGGCGGATTTTTTTTTGTCCGTACGTAAGATATTGCTATCGAGGCTAAAACGCCTTTAGAAATTTAACAAGATCGTCTGTGAAAGCTCAAACCTTGAGCAGACGGCTTATTACTTCTCCCGTTTTCACAAAAAGGAAGCGGAGAGAATACATTTAAGAATATACCCAAATTGTGTATTTAAATAAAATTTGGACACTTGACTGAAGTCACAAAATTGGATCAGTTAAGTAGAATTTTTGAATATTAAAAAGCCTAAGAATTTAAAAGGCTTATTAGTGCTTATTTGTTGCTATTTGAATTGCATATATTATTATAGTATTTGAATTATTATTTAGGTGCGAATTTAGCATAAAAGTTATTACTTACTTGTACTTGTCGTTTCCATGAAAATAAATTTAAGTTGTTTAAACTTAAATTTTAAATTTAAATTGGCTCATCCTAATTTCACTTAGCAAGTTGCTAAAGCTTAGTTAAGCATATTTTGGAAAGAGTATATATTTTGTTGGGTTGTAAATTTACGGGAACACATTGAAAGGTACATTATTAACTTTAGTATTATTGTCGACTTTAATTATGTCTGGTAAACGTAATTATTGTACGAAGTCACGTAGGGTAGCAGACGCATTATTGTCTGACTCCGAGGGAGTTCAGACCCAAGTATTTGATATAATATCCGAGTCTTGTGCTCGCAGCGTTGACTTAGCCGGGTAAAACCGGAAAGACATTATACTGTGCGCCGCGAGCCTTTCCAGTTAGGGAGTATTACAATGTTTAGTGATGAACCCCACATAAAATGGAAGAGCGACTTACTCTTACCTACCTACTTGTGTGTCCCACTTACGTGTCATGCTATTCTTTAAGTGTATATTCGCAAATCTTCATGTCGTGTTGCGTAAGCACAATTATAAAATAAACATTTGCGGTTATCTTTTGGATTTGGAAACCTTTTTTTTTTTTGTTCATTTTCTCCTGTCGTCCAGAAAATCAAAGTTTCCGATCATTTGCACGAATGTGTCCACGTGTACGTATATTCCTCTTCTGCAAAGATTGGAACGTCGATTTTCTACAATCCCTCCCACTCCCGTTTCTTTCCCTTCTGTCTCTCTTTCGCTTCCTTCTCTCGTCATATCTCCGGCCACCATCTCTCTTTCCTTGAATCCAAAAGGATCAAAAGATTCCCTTGGAACAAGTTGCATTTCAGAACTTCCTCTGTTTCAGGAGAGATAATTTTCCCATTTCTGGCTGGATTTTCAGATGCCTTTAGTCGCTTCTTAACTAGCGGTCTGTCTGTCTCCCCCTTTCTCCCCTCTAACTTTTTCTCTTTTCCCCGCTACAGATAAAAAGAGGTGCAAAAAAATCCCTCCTAGATTTCGAACAAATATAGAGACAGCTATTAAATGGGAAAGTAGTTATTAAACCTTTAATATTGATGTTAGGTAGCTGAGACGTTGCTTTTCGGGGAAATTTTTCATCTGATGGTCTGGCGGGTGAAGGGGGAGCTTCTCTCTTGGTAGGGGAAAAGGGACGGCGAAAGTTCTTTTGAAAGCAATTACACGTTCGTTCTTATTGTACCCATCTATTTGCTCTGATTCGTGAAGCAATTTCGGGATGTTTTTATGACATCTTCTGGAGGAATGAAAAATAGATTTTTTCCCCCCTCATTCTCTATCGTTCGCGATTTGTATAATTTAGCTTCACCTAAATTGCACGCAGATTTTTACGTGTTCGACACAAGTATGAAGTAATACCTTGAGATAGGCATATTTATAGGAAGAATTGAAATGCATCAACTTCAAGACATACTCACTTTTTAAGCTGGATTACTTTCAGACCCGACAAATGTAAATTAACTCTGATTAAAAAGTAATTTTCGAACATTTTGATCCTATTCAAAACTATTCAAAATGTAACAATTGCTGTAATATACAAGGAGTTTGTAAACTGTTTCAACAGAATAAGGGGGTGATAGTAATCATCAAGACGAACACTGTTTACAATGAAAATTGGGACCGCATTCCATTCAGGGTGTCAAAAAAGCGTAAAGTGAAATGTCCACGTTGAACTGTCAACAGTGAAAACGAGAGAGAACGAAATCATACGTTGCACAATCCCATGTAGATCAGAGACACAATCAAAGTAGACGTTTAAAGTGGCGTCCAAGAATGCCGTTGCACAGTTCACACCGGCGAACTGAAGATGCGACGCTTTTAAAGAAGAAGTGCTTCGGCTGGCTTGAAGTTAAACCTTGGTGAGCCAATGAGCTGTAACTATCGATGCTGTTTCGTTTCACTGGACGTTTGCATGCAGCAAATGCTTGACGGTGATGTTCTGCAGACGTGCTATGGCTCCGAGAGGACCGAACTGACGTCAGCAGTGACGCATTGTGCTTGTTGGCCGTGTTTCACGGTTATGATTTTCTGACACTTTGAATGGAATGCGGCCCTAGGTTCCATTGTAGATATTGATGGGTATTATCACCACTCTTGTTTTGTTGAAACATGTAAAAAAATCTTGCCCCTTTGTCGACACCGGGATTTTGAACCTACGGATCTGTCATCTTTAGAGTGACCGCTTTACCGATTAAGCTACGCCGACGTTTGTCTGCGGAAGCTTATTTTCCAAGTCTTTTGTGAGGAGAAGCTTTCATCCTCCCCCACGTTGAGAAAGATCAGGGCACTTCCTGATCTCGAAAGTGGTGGACCTAACGGTTAGGTCCTTGGCGACTAGTGTGAGTCCATGAGTTCGGGGCCATTGTAAGGAAATGTGCTACATGTCGACGCCGGGATTCGAACCAGCGGTTCTGTCAATTCCGGAGTGACGCTTTGCCGGTTAAGCTACGTCGACAGGTATCTAGGCAGTGTAATTTTGAAGTCTTTTGTGGGGAGAACCTTACAAACAGCTTATGAACACCCTGTGTACGTATAAGGTCGAGTCAAACGAAAGTAAGCCGAAGCGATTTTTGAGAAGCGAGAGAACTGCCTCTCAGAAATATCTCTCCGACACTGATGCACCAATCCAATTGTATAACGAGCCTGGTGATTCCTTGCTCATAGTAGTTCGTTGGAAACTGGGTGAGAATGTCTGCGCCTCCGGAGCGAATCTGGAACTTTCGGCTTCTTTTTGAGTTCATCAATCATGTGAAAGTCACATGGTGAGAAGTCTGGACTGTACTGCCGACTGAATCTTAGAAAGAGTTCGCAAAGTCGAATGTGCTGTATGTGGTCCAGCATTGTCGTGCAGGATTATCACACGAGACAACTCACCACGCACCTTGTTTTGCATAGACGTTTCAGCGTTCCACAGTAGCGTTTCCTGTTTACAGTTTGGCCTGAATAATTGTGTGTGGCTTTATGGCACGATGACTTTGTCCAGCTCTTGGGTCTTTGCTGCAGCTAAAACTTTCTGCCTTGTATGGTGTTGCCCCTGAGGGGTTATTTCCACAAGGTTTATTGCTCTCTTTGTTACGCATTAACCTCCCTAAAAAGGATGGATTTTAAGTACACTTGCGTTATGAATTACTCTAAACCTTAATCTATATATTCTAGTCAATAAACTTTCAAATATAAAATAAACTCTCTTTATAAGGTCTTCAACACATTAACTCAAAATTTAAATAACATTGTTACAACTTTAAATACTTATTAAAACAGTCGCTCAAACCACGAAATACTGTTAAATATTAACACACACTAACCCCATATAACAGTTGGAATATCATTAAAATATAAAACACATAAATTCTTGTAACAGTTACCTGGAGGATATATTAATATTACAGTCAGTATAGTGAATGACCACAGCCGACACACCTTTCCTAACTCTCCTGTCTCTGAGAATGTCCACCATCAGAAAGGGTATTTAATCCACTACGGAAGCAGTAAGAACACATCCCAGCGTAACTACCGTCCATAAACAGGCACAGAGACATCTGGACGTCGATGACAACAGAAGGTTCAAATACAGCACTCCATCATGGCACCAACGGCGTAACTCCCAATTCTTCGTGATTCTTCTAATTTCTAGGATCAGCCAACTCCATTTATGGCTACCATTCACTTGAACAGGAACGCACAATCGGTTTCAGGAATAAGAAGTTTAAGATACAGCGACCACTTCAGCTCCAGCAACCGTCACACACCGTTTCACTGTATTCACTCTTCTTTATAAGAATGTTGCCACTCAATCTGCATAGCTTCACTAATTTTAGTATCTGTTGCCAACCCAACGAAATACGATCTATTTACATACAAGGACTAGGTATCTCGACAGCGGTCATTCATGGAGTGCAATACGAACACTACACATTGGCGTAGTGGCTAGCACATTCGGGTACCAACTGAAAAACCCGGGTTCGATCACCGGATAGGCCAGAAATACATTTAGCATATCTAAACCTATACGGCAGCTAAAAGACCTGGAGAAAATTTACTCTCATAGTTTAAAGCTGTCGGGCATGCATAGTTCAGTGCACCTCACAAACAGTTTATAGATACAACCGTTCTCTGCTAATGCACCAACCATTTCTTAGAATACTTAAGGTCACTTCACGTCCAAAATCAGGCAAATCCCGTTGTGTGCTTTAAATAGTAGTGCACTTTAATAGTGTCCGCTTGCTTTCAGCTTTCGCTATGACACTGTAGCAATCTTTGGTGAGTTATATCTTGGGACAGCTAGCTTGCATATACTGGACATTTTACCATTTCGTGTATACAACCTGATTTAAAATTATTTCGAAGAAGTTGCAAGAGAGAGATCTCTTGTTATTGAATTGCCCCTTTTCCGGGTGATAGTGACTCCTTCCAACTGCTACCTACTTCTGAAGTGGTGGCCGTTACTTTTAAATGCAAATTATTTTTGCACTAATAATTACATAATTTCCTGTGATGAAACACACATTCCATTTTTCGATATCGATTTTCACCGCGTTTCCGACTTGGCGGCATTTCACATTTCCTGATTTCTGCAAATCATTGCTGAAATATCTACGCGAAATTTATATACGTATGTATCATATGCAAGAGTTCACGAAGAATCGCTAACAGCTGATTTGGTCGGGCAAAGTGTGAAATGAATAATTGGAAAATGACGCATTATCACTCATAATGATTCATTAAAATCTGCAATTTAAATGCGCACATATCCGGTTTCAGGTCGATATTCGTCAATTTGGATCTAAGGAACTGGTATTTAAATTTTCGGTACTAGACATTGTATTAGTAGTTCATTACGTTTTCGTAAATTTTAATAGTTTAAGAAATACCCAGCAAATTGAATATTATTTACTTTTTCTTCACTGGAATTACAACTTTGGTTTTTATCAACAGATAAATCCTTTCGTGTTCGTATTTCAATTTCTGTTTGTCATATTACTGCTTCCGTAACGCATTGGGATGTCTCGCCTCGTTTTAGTAAGGTGACGTTCTTTTGTAAACTAACGTTCCCGGATCGAGTGAGGTTGCTTTTCTATAAGTCCCGATGCAGCACGGAGTTTAGCTAGGCGGCTTACGAGGTTTCATTTTTGTTTATGTTTTGTAATAAATGCACATGTTAGTATGAAGGAAATATAAAATTGCGACAGAAAATGATTCATTATTGATAAACTGTCAGTTATTCCACGTCGCGAGACAGTGTTTCCTTCATAAGTTAAAAATACCAACGTTCCCTTGAAACCGAGTAATTAGAGGCTCCGATACCCGGCGTTGTGGAGTAGTTGGTTAGGGCACTGGCAGACCTCATGTCCGAGGTCACAGGTTTAAATCCGATTTGTCGCCAAATTCTTCTTTCTAATTATTCCTTTTTCCTTCTCACAGCATCCTGATGTGCAAACAGCATCATAGTCATTTGTACTTATATATTCATATTTGTGTATTATACAGTCATATTCATCTTCGCGTATTATATATTCATATTTACACTCGCGTATTGAAAAGTAGGCGCTTGAAGTTACGTCGGGTAACTTAATTGTGCTGTTGATTGAAAAGTTAATGTTGCCCGGTTTGACAACGCCGGCTAACTCTTTCGGTGAAACATGAGACTCTTCAAGAAATTCTGACTGTTCGTTGTCACAGTCATAAAAACTATTCTCTGTAGCTTTCCTCGATTTGACGGAATAGCTACGCTTATTCATTGT
>JJRW01S0001225.1:158264-169651 GCA_001188405.1 Loxosceles reclusa
GGTTAAAGCGGCTCTCCGGAGTAGAACGTTCCGGGTTCGATTCCCGGCGTCGACAATGAAGGGCAAGATTTTCTTAACAAGTAGCGCCAGAACAGGGACTCACACTAGTGGCCAAGGACCCAACCGTTAGGTCCACCACTCGAGGTCAGGTCGATATCCTGACCTCTCTTTCAAGTGGAGGAGGGTGTAATGCCCACCTACAAAATATTTCAAAATAAACACAGAAATCCTCTGTCGGCGTAGCTTAACAGGTTAAAGCGGCTCTACGGAGTAGAACGTTCCGGGTTCGATTCCCGGCTTCGACAATAAGTAAAGATATTCTTTACAAATGACACCCGAACATAACGACTCACATTAGTGGCCAAAGACCCAACCGTTAGGTCTACCACTCGAGGTCAGGTCGATACCCTGATCCCTCTTTCAAGTGGGGGGAGGGTGTAATGCCCGCCCACAAAAGACTTAAAAATAAGCTTCGACAGAAAAAAGTCGACGTAGCTTAACTGGTTAAAGCGGCTTTCCGGAGTAGAACGTTCCGGGTTCGATTCCTGGCGTCGACAATGAAGAGCAAGATTTTCTTTACAATACACACCCGGATACACTTATATATATAGATAGATAGATATAGATACAGACAGATAGATATAGATACAGACAGATAGATATATGTAATTATACAGTTTATATATGGTCGAGTCACATTACTCTGACCAACGTCCATATTTTAGGACAGCACTGATAAGCCAATGAAATAGTGTACGCGTCAGAAACAAATTTGGTGTGCACATAAGGTGTGCTGTATCCATTTCGGGAAATATATCGCACATTGTTCTCCAGGACAAAAAGTGCGATTTATTGGCCTTACAGGAAAAGATGATCACTGGCTTTCGGACCAAGGGTTCGCAGTATTTCAGTTTGAGCAACTTTAGCGTGTTGCCGTGATTAAAATGTATCAAACATGGGAAAATGTTACCATATCTAATAAGTGGCATGTCAATATCGGAGGGAAACAGAGCTTAGAAGAACCAAAGGTGCGACCGGTCCAATCGACGTGCTAGAATGGAACAACTGACTACAGAATACAACTGGGACAATACTAAAAGTGTACCACAAAGGACAGCAAAAGAATCCGGCTGCTTATGGACTTCGCACCTGACGGATGGTGACTTCACCTAGCCTAACGGCTGTTCATCACCGGAAGAGTCTTGCATCTGAACGGCAACGCTTGTACTTGAACCCCCAGTGATTCGGAAATTGTTGCCTTACTGCGATGAGTCACTAAATCGGAAGGATGCACATTGGCGTATTTGTCGAGAAACATCAGCAGACTAACACCACTCAACCATTACTGGACAAATACAAGCTGGTGGGGCAGAATCATGATCTGGGTAATGTTTTCTTGCATTACTGTGTCCTCTCATCCCCGTGGAAGGTTCTCTTGACAAATTTATTTATACATCTATTCTTGCTGACAACCTACACTCGTACATGTTGATTGTATTCTGTGAAACGGATGGCATCTTCCAGCATGATAATGCAACGTTTTCCACAGCTAAAATTGTACGTGAGTGGTTGTAAGACCACACAAGGGAGAATTCAAAGTACTTACTTGTCACCCAAATTATCGTGGGCATAAACCTAATTGGGCATCTTAGGAATTCAACTTCGCTATTCGCTCTATTATACTCCCTCCACGCACTCTGAGAGGCATTGCAAAGCACTCTCAGAATGCGTTGTGGGAATCACTGCACTGCACTGCGAAACCCTTCCAGAACCTAGTTCAATCACCACCAGTCAGTCTACATGCTGTCTGTGCGGCACACGGTACTTACATTGGATATGATCTGCTGATAACATTAATGCGACTCGACTGTGTACTTACTGTGTTGAATAAACAGTGCTGTAACACAAGGCATCTTAAACCCAGCGGAAAAATAAAATTAGATTTAGAGAACTATATTAATATAAAGCACGAAATAAGCCTCTAGCGAAGTCGTTCAATAAAACGTAATCTGCGAAATATCAACGGAAAAATAAGTATACATTAATTGACATTGAACATGAATAAATTTGATTGATGCCAAACAATTGAAACAGTCAAAATCACGTCTATTTGTAAAAGAAATTTTTCGAATACGTTTTGAATGCGTGCGTGAAGAACACAAAATTAGCATATCTCATAAGAGCTTTAGTATTGCAAGCTGTAAGATGCTCCCCACAAACGACTTCTGCATAAGCTGCCCCAGATACCTCTTGGCGTAGCTCAACCGGTAAAGCGGTCACTTTAGAGATGATACATCCGTGGTTTCGAATTCAGCGTCGACAAACGGCAAATTTCTTTACAATGGCGCCCCAAATTTATGGGTTCACACTAGTAACGAAGGACCTATCGTTAGTTCCACCACTCGAGGTCAGGTCGGTGTCCTGGCCTCTCTCTCTACGTGCGGAGGGTATGTAAAGTTAACCACACGAAAGACCTTGAAGTAAACTGCCCGAATACCTGTCGGCGTAGCTTAACCGGTAAAGTGGTCTCTCTAGAGATGACAGATCCATTGGTTCGAATCCCGGCGTCGACAAATAGCATATTTCTTTACAAAGCGGAGGTGAGATTACAAGTAAATGAAAGCGAAAAGACAAACAGAAACAATTTTGAGAACAAAATAACAAGAATGAACTTAAGACATTTCAGTTCTATACTTGTAAAGAAAATAGTGTGTTTCTTCATGTCGACGCCGGGAATCAAACCCGGAACGTTCTACTTCGGAGAGCCGTTTTAACCAGTTAAGCTACGCCGACCGAGCATTTCTGTGCTTATTTTGAACTCTTTTGTGGGTGGGCATTACACCCTCCCCCACTTGAAAGAGAGGTCAGGCTACGACCTGGCCTCGAGTGGTGGACCTAACGGTTAGGGTCCTTCACCACTAGTGTGAGTCCCTGTTCAGGCGGCATTTGTAAAGAAAACTTGCCTTACTTGTCGACGCCGGGAATCGAACCCGGAACATTCTACTCCGGAGAGCCGCTTTAACCAGTTAAGCTACGCCGACAGAGGATTTCTTGCTTATTTTGAACTCTTTCGTGGTTGGGCATTACATACTAACAACACAAATGTCTTACTTAAATGTTGATCGTGAAGATCAGGTATATGCATTGACCTATAAGGTGGTATGGACAATATAAGTTTAAACACACACACTCAGCTTCTTAATTGCATCAGTGTAGGTTTTTCTAGTGTCATCATTGGTGGCAGCTCTGAAACCAATTGACTCCTTGTTGCAAACAACTAATCTCTTGAAAATGGGTCATTGCAGTTACTTATGAATGGAAAACTAAAAGAATTAGACGTGACCACAATGAAATCTTTTTGTGTCCTCACTTGAGAGACGCTGTTGTAGACAGTGATTTCTTTCTTTTGTGAAGAACCTTGAAAACAATTATGTGACTCTATCATTATTTAAATTTTTAAGCATATTTTTCATTCGACAGTCCTCCGCCGTTTTATCATTTTTAGAATATTTATTTTATTGCACTGAAAACAAAATCTTTCTTTTTCTTACGCTAGTGCTATGGGCAGCAGTGGCTGAAAATGATGAACGAGGTAAAATGGGCCGTAAATTGCCAGGCGACGCCACATTGTTAAATTCAAAGTCGATTTGCTGTTAATAGCAATCGTATTCGCAACGATTATTAAATTTTTATTGAACAGGCTACACGATGAATGAACTCTTCTATGTGTTACTGAAAGCAAAAGCAGTGAAAGGAAGAAGGAAACAGTAAGTAAAAGAGAGGGAGGGGGAATAGAGCGTCGCCACGAGCACGCAGTTCCGAATCAGATATCGTTTTGGCAAGAACCCAGGCAGCTCCCGCCACCTCCACCACCACAACCGCCACACTCATAATCATGGATCATTTTGGACAGATGGCTTGAAAGGAGTGCTAAACCCGATCATTTGTTGTGCTTCCTCTATTACTCCTAGTATGGCTACCAGTAAAGCGAGGTAATCAATGCGATTCCGGTCTTTGCCTTCAGATAAATCGCTTGTGTACTCATTGCTATCATCGCGATATGGCGGTTTATCTAGATCATCTTGTGAGAAGTTCGGTTTCAAATCCCATTCTTGGTCAGGCAGAAATTGCTGCTGGTTTCGGAAATAAGTTTTTTTTTTTTTGCCATGAAAGGTGGGTTTAATGCAGGATTGGTTTGAAAAAAAAGTTGTTTTCATTCAGAAGATATGAACAGATTTACCTCAAGAAAATTAAACATTATCCTCTCAAATCATTTACGATTTGTAATTTACATTTAAGAAAAACAGAATTTCTGACTTGCTCACCAATCGTAACTTGTATCTTTCTTGTGAGCTCGCGTTCAAACCTGATCATTACTTACTGCTACCACATAAGTGTAATTTTACACCTGACAAAATATCATCTTTCTATATTCACAAGCTGTTGATTACCCACGACTCCTTTGAACATAATTCTATTTTGAAATTATTTATCAGTCATATTGCTAACGTTTCTTTGCTCACTGATCAGTGCGTTCTTTCGTGTATATCATCAATGTTAAATGTTCTACGTTGTTATCTGCTCTAACTTTTCTGCTTTCCGAATATATTTATTTAAAACCTGACTGTCACTGCGCGAGAAAAGTGAGATTTCGTTCACTCAGAAATCATTGATTTTCGTTGAATTGTGTAAGAGAAATTGAATAAATGGCAGATTATATGCATTAAAATATGTCAACAGAAATGTATTATCTGGTTCAGTGTTTATTTGCTTAAAAATCCTGGAATATCATTAACTGGTTTCACACGAATACAAATAATAAATTTATCTGTAGGCAATGGCCCACCGTGGTAGGCCACAGCATTCGGAGTAATAGGTTTCTTACATATTTTATAACCATTTCGCACCGTTGCAACACCGAATTTTCAACGATTTTGTGACCTTTTGGAACCAATAAAACAAATGATTTTCCACGATTTAATGACGTCGACGCACCTCGACATATTTGTATCTTATAAAGAATGACTGAAAATAATGATAAGATTTTTACTCACTGGTCAGGAGGTTGGAAACGCGATATTTCGACCGTCCACTACGGTTTTTGCCAGGCGACTGGCTGAGATGATGACGGTGGAAGAAACGGATGTACACTTCTCGTGGGGGGAAGGGGAGCGGAGTTTTCCCTTGATGAGGGGAAAGTGCCGTGCGCGCGGAATTCCGGCCGAGGGAGTGGTACACGTTGGGGGAGGTGGTTTGAGCGGTTTATGGCACTGCCCTTGGCTTTGTGTGATTCCCACGGCTCCAGGAACAGTCGACTGCAACGGTTGGGGATGTTTCTGTGAATTACACTTGCTGCGTCGAAATCCGGCTCGTGGTGTAATGTGTGTGTTCGGCGAGATGGGAATTAAAGTCTTGGTACTTTCAAGTACTTGGTTCAAGTCTTGGTATTTGGTACATATAATATCGTATTATTATTATTATGGGGTATTAACACAAACAAAAAGTTGGCAAACAGAATCGATTTATCAACATACATAGAGACTTCACAAACTAATCACATATATGTACATGTTGATTAGATGACTAAGTCTTCAAATTTATTAGACATATTTTATAATTACCGCATTGAAGCAGCAAATTTGTGAGCGGCAAATTATAACTGGTGTAATGTGCGAAACACCGCACACAAAATTCTATCACATGATTCTTAATCCATAAAAATTATATTCTTCCTTATGCAAAGATTCACGAAGAAGCTCAGTAGTTCAAACTAAGCAAACGAAACACGAATACTTCAAGAGATCAATGATATAAATGTTAGGGGCATTTTCCGGGCTTCCTCTGCCCACTGCATAAACTGATCGTAAAAAGTGATAAAAATTCTGAAAGATTCTAAACGTGTATGAAATATCACAAGTAATATGCAACAAATAAGATACTATGATCATGTATTGCTTGGAAAATAAAGATTTATTTACTATTATTTATATACTGATAACTCCTTTAACCTCGGTAGCGTGGGGGTTCTCCCTGACGGGTGAGTGTGGCCCAACTTTAACAGTGAAGGTCACTGTTGCGGGTGGGGGAAGATTACCCTCTAATCCAAGGCAAGAAGCGTCACGCTCGGAAATTTTATCGTATCAAAGATGGGGATACAGTTCATGTCACTGATTGATTCTGAGCTGCAATGCCTAATTCAGTTCCGTGCCACTTACGAATCAGAATCGAAGCAGAAAAGCACTCAGGACATATGACGAAGGAGAAGAAGAGAAAACTGATGCTGAATTTAAGGACTCAGTCATGTAATATACAAATCCTAATTTTCCGCTTGAGTTCAATATAATTAAGGTTACTGATGCTTATCTTAGTGTATAATTATGTAGTTACATAAGGGCATTACTATTACAATATCAATCGATTTTGTTTGCATGACATATGTCCAACACTACTTCATACACCTCTGATTCTTATTTTTGTATTAATATTCCAATATTATATTTCATATATTAAATTTATTTTCCTCCTTTTCTTTTACTTTTCTATTGCGTAATTAGCTATTTAGCAATCACAGAGTTCGCAGTAGCCGAATGTTTGAAAATTGGAGGATTCGTGGTATCCTATAGAATTAAGTTCAACCTTTCGGTGTTTTTGACCAGTGAGCCGTCTCTATCCTTAGTCACTGAGCAGTTATCACTAGTGACCTTGTGGCAGTGGACAAGTGACGACATACCTCACTTCCGATAATGTTCGGTCTGTCTTCCTTTCCATGACCTTAGTTCATACTGCACGCTAGTATCCTTTCCTCTGGCCCCACATATATATTGCGTGACGAATAGTTTTACAGCGTTCCCTATCCAGATATACCTCAGTTACGTTATGGCAAGACATCATTGGCTTACATAGCAAATTACAAATTCAAATCTGAAAACTCAACCGGTTAAGCTTTCGGCGTTTATTTATCTGATAATTTCCAAGCCTCTAGGAAACAGTACTAAGTTCATTAGTCTAACCAGATTTCTCTAATTCCTGATTTGTAGGTAACTCCCTTCAACGTTGTGCAATCGGGTGGCAGACAGGGGTTGAAGTCAGTATTTTTTCTGGTTCTCAGTATGCCGTTTGTAAGCACATTTTGCTAATTGTTTCCTAACATTTTGCAACATGACTAACGTGATTTTATGTGTTTCCTGATGAAAATATAAGCCAGTTAGAAAGTAAATGATTTTCTCAGAAAGTAGGGATCCCATTCTGAATTACTTCCCAAATTTTAAAATAATGGTCTTGAAAGTTTAGTGATTACATATATTTGCAGAAGAAAGAGTGAACACAAAGCGAATCACATCAGATTTATATAAATCACATGCTGTTGCATTTCCTACCTCCGTTAATCGATTATGCCAGACATCCCCGCGTTTATAAGTTGATTGCAAGATGTAATCGACAACAACTGTCGATTTAATCGATCGGAGATATTGATTAATGAGGAAGCATATAACGAAGATATTGGCTAAGTAAACATTCAGCTAACAAGAACCAAACGAATGGAGCTATGGATCATGCATTATCATTATGATCGTCTGAACAGAAAAGCGAATCGGATGATAGAGAAGATAGGCATTCTTAAAGCACTTCGTCATACCAAAGCAAAAACAGAAGAGGGGTATACGTCCTTCTTTTGTGTGATTCTGTTTAATTATTATAAAACGTATTCCGGAAAGTTTTGATGAATAAAACAAGCTATTTTTTACACCGCCTAAAATCAGTGTACGAAAACAAACTTTAGTTTATCTTATATTACTTAATGAATCGAAAGAAATCTCGGAAAATGTTTCCAGAGAAGGATGAGTTATAATGCTACTATATTATTCGATTCATATTTTCAGTGTGAGTGTTTCGGTGTTATTCATTCCCTGCGAAAATATGTTTATAAAACTTATCTGGAGTAGTATGGAACTTTTATCGCATCATCGATTACATACCATTGAAACATCCTTGCTTGTACAAGTGGGCAATAAAAATGATAATGAACACCGGTGACAAAACAGAATTTTGTTAATATGATACGTTTGCTCTTATTGTGAACTATGGATCGTGCTGGACGCTGGATGGGACACATAGGTCACACGCATAATGTTCCGCGTGGAAAGTGGTCTTTAGTTCTGAAGATATGGCTGAAGGTAGAAACCCAGCATTCTATTTCTCCTACAAAATTCTAAGCGAATGTTCATTTATACCAGGGCATATCAGGCGAGATGGAGCGGCAGATTAGTTCTTCCACTTCATCTGCGTGCTCACTGAGACACTTTTGGAGAAACCAAACCGGGTAAATGGAGAGTGGTCATCTTGGAACACGGGTCATTCACCAGGCACAAAGGTCGAAAACACAGTCTAAAACATAACATGGAGGTGATCGCTCAGAATTATGAGTTATTGCTCTGATATCACGGGCCTATGCGGGACTAAATATATCAGACCACGATAAGATTTCGCAAACTACATCATCACAGAGGCTCTTCAAATTTTCGTAAGGTAAAGGCAGTTACAGCCATACACACGTACGGGGGTATGAAACAATGTAAATCGTTTTCTTCAGATCATTTGTGCGTGTTCCCCTAATAAGTTCCCTTACTGTTGTGTCCAACCTCTGCATTCTTCACACATTTGTCGTTGTTTCAATCCATTTCTGATATCAGCAAATAATTGCTCTGCCGTGAAAGTTCCCAGCATGTAGATGCTATCGACAACTTTGTTTGGTCCGAGGTAGCGGAGACGTACACCTCGGAGGTTATCTTAGCACTGTTATCTCGTACGTACAAGGCATTATGCGCGTGAACGCCGGTCGATCCATGTACGTGAGTTTTCACTTTCACCGACTGTTCGGATTTGAAGGCAACGGTTTAACACCTTTTGTTCATGACAGCTCCTTTCAAAACCTAAAATACTGGATGTTTTTTTGTCACTGAGGTTCCAGTGAGGCGCGCTCTGATTACACGTGGATGCAAAGGTGAAGAAACCAGAACATCATTTCAAACGTCCATTTCTGCTCAACTCTCAATGTAACATAAATACCAATGACTGAATGTATAAAGCATACGGATACCACTTCGTGATATAATCCAAGAGTAATTCTTCTTTCTGCTAGTTCAGGATAAAGTTACATTTCTATTCGCAGTTCAGTTTAATTACTTTTGAAACCGAGTATACCATGCTTTTCGTTAGGTCTATGAGGCCGGACATAATAACATTTGATTGCTACTAGAGTAGTAACAATCAAATGCGAAGTATCAAATCAAATGCAAAGTATGAGAATCAAAAATTACAAGCCCTGTGCATGCCGCTAATGGACTGAACTCTATGACTCCTTTAACACTAGGTGCCAGACTTCTGTGCATAGTGTGCTGGCAATATTGGAAGCACGAATTACGACTGGTCTTTTAATCGGTGTTTATATCCGTGTGGAATCTTGCCATTAAGAAATTAGGATCCCTATAAACTATTGCAAATGTATTATGTGACGCTGAATATTTGCAAGAAATAGGCTCGGACTACGGGTGTTCATCGATATTTTGGTGCAACGCACACATGTTCATGACCGTTGAGTTTTAGACAATCAACAAGAGAAACTACAGAGCTATGGAAAATTGGTTTTTGGATCGAGAGAATATTGGAGATATAACTATCTGGCAGAGAAAATGCAACAGCATGAAAATGCGAGTAGAACGAGATGAAAATTCGCACCCAGAAGAACTAAGATCTAAAGAAGTGATCTTGCTTACAATACTTTAATGCACTACATCGGTGTAATACACAGGGTGATGCATAGGAAGTAGGACACCTCTTTGGACAATAAAGTATGCAACCATGAGAATCACAGATTCAATCAGCGTACGTACGGATAGTGTCTTGAAGTATTGATATCTATTTGCTTCCCACCATCCTTCACACATCGCCCCCCTTTCTGGGTTGAGGTCGAAAAAGTCACGTGACATCCGTACAACAAATACTGGAACGAAGAGAGATCTGGAGACTGTGCTAACTCACTGACCAAACAAGCATAAAGATACGGCTTACATGCTCATGTTTACTATAGAATCTTAAAATGAATAATATTTTCATTTATCCTATGTAGAATATAAGAATATCTAAAATGACGTAGTTGCATTATTATACTCTTCAGAAAATTAATGATTGCAGTGTGGTAGACATTTGCGAGAAGTCACCCTTTGTCGACACTGTGATTCAAAACTCGTATTTGCCAGTTCCGAAACCACCGCTCTACTATTGAGCTGTGCCTAGAGCTAGAGGGCTGCCTATTATCGGTAAATATTCTGGGGAAAACGTCATACCCTCCCCTATGAAGATGGAAGATCCGGGTCTGCCCGATCTAGAGTGATAGAGCCCATTGGCTAAGGATCCATGTCTTCGTGTGTTATGTAACACGCTACTCTTTTGTTAACACCGATGTTGCAATCCAGTTGTCGACAGAGTGACGTGTTACAATGGTACTTGAACGGGATCTTCTATCATTTAGGTCCACCGCTTGAGGTCAAGCAGTATTTGTCTCTTAATTTTGAGGAGGAAGGATGTGAAGTCCCCGCCCCAACGACAGACATAGATAACAAGCTGGTCCCTACAGCCGTCGAAATAGCTTACTTGGTAGAGCGGTCGTTCCAGATTCGTGGCTTGAACCCGGTGTAAGCGAAGACGACTTGCAACTTATTTGTCTTATATATATAAGCATCCAATAAAAATATTTCGTTCCCTTTCACAATGACATGGCTTCTTTCTTTTAAACAGCAAAATACAATTTTTAGAGAAGTATGTAAATTCTAGATGTTTTAAATTGTTTTAATATTTAACACCCTTAAAATGATTAAAATGTTTAAACATTTAACACCATCTTTATAATGTAAATCCACTCTCATAGATTAAAACAATTGTTTGCGTTTATAGCTATGTGAAATATATGCCGTAGCCTGAACGTTTCCATTATAGAATTTAAGCAAACAGAAGCGGAGAAAGAGGACCTTGTACTGGTATCGAATCTCGAGAAACAGGAAAGAAAATATATTATTCGGTTTCTTGCAAAAGTAAACCTGTTTTTCCTTCCAAAAAATGAGAAACTACTAAAATGATACCAGATGGTGTCACTGAAAGGAAAAGAAGAAAAAAGAAAAGTCACTGATGATATTTCTTCCCCATTTTCTTTTCTTTAACGGAACAGCAGCGATTTTCCTTTTTCTTATTTTTGCCTTCGCTTTCCGCTTTCTGTTTCTAATGTATATGTATTCAATGATAAAACAGCATTTCTTTGAAATCTGTTAGAGCCATTAAGGTTTCATTTGTGCTGTTAATTTTGGAAAAGGGAATTGTTTTGAATCATGAATAAC
>JJRW01S0001228.1:57153-68036 GCA_001188405.1 Loxosceles reclusa
TATCCGGATAGCCCAAGCCGTAACCCTAAGCCCAAAGGCCAGAGGGTTCGTGCCCAGCCAGATGGCAGCCGTCCAAAAACGATACGTCTGAGAACTCTACTCTGCGAAGCAGCAGTAGGGTAAAACTAACCTGTCTCACGACGGTCGGGAAAAGAAAGAGTAAAGAAAACGGTAGCTTCTGGTGTAAAGAAAACGCAGCGCTTGGATTATAGTAAGCATAAGCCTGAAAACTATTACACCTAGCAAATACATTCATGCGCAAAAAACAAATCACACAACATAAATAAATTATACAGAAACAAATAAAACATTTTTTTTACATGTGTGAATACTATGTTCACATAAGTAACTGATTACAATTTCAGAGCAAAAGGATTGCAGAAAAATAATTACATGAAAGGAGGCTCTCGTACCTTGTTGGACCATGTCTAGCTTGGATACAATATATAATACTAGCCGCTATCCAGGCGTACAGGCCCACATATGGTGTCTTGCGACATATCTGTAAACAGTTGTGTCCATGTCTGTCTACGGTAATTGGGCTACGAGATGGTGCACACTGATAGGGTTGAGAAGTTGGGGCCCCATATGGCCTCATACATTTTCAAGTGTCAATAAATCCGACTACCGGGCAGGCTAGGAAGTATGGTAACCTGGCGGAGACACACATGGGATATATTTGCTGTGTGCGGCCGAGAATTCTCATGCTGGAAAATGGCTCCAGCATGTATGGCCATAAGAGGCAACACTTGTGGTTGCAGATGTCTTGAACATATCATTGTCCTTGGGATCAAAGACAATGATATATCCTTGTGCTGTCATTGTCCTTGGGATCAAGACTAAGGGAGACCTACTGTTCTATACTATGGCTCCCCAGGCTATAATGCCGGCTGTGGGGGGGATGTTTGACGCTCAAGTAAGGAGGAAGTATTGAGGCATTAACCAGCGGGCCTCCAAATACGAACACGGCCGTCGTCCCTGTCCAAACTCTATCGGAACTGCCCGATTCCTTTCCGCAGGACTTCAGTGTTGTCGTGCATAACACCACTGCAAACGGATTCAAAAGTCAGTAATAGTACACGGACTGGACGCCGTGATAAAAAATCCCCTCGCGCAAGGGGACTGGAAACAGTACTGGAAGACACGGGGAACTAGAACGATGGTTAAACCTGACTCTGTATGCAAGATAACGAAGCTGTCGGACGTATTCGTGCTTCTTGCAGGGTCAGACGGTCTTCTTTATCCGTGATATGTCGAAGTCATCCCGAACCCGACCAATGTGTTTGAGTGTTCTCTCGCACTGAACGATTCGAACACCTCTTCACGGTCTGGTGAGGATGTCTTAGATTCCAGCCAATTTGTCGATGGGATCATCTAGCTTCTTGCAATCCAGCAATACAGCCACTTTCAAACTTTATTACCTTGACGAATTGCCTTCGCCTGCGTTTTAAATGTATATCCAGTCATCAAAGAACCCTCTACAACAGGAGAACTACAGATACATAGCTTTCGAGAACCTTTTATTCGGCAACACAGAAAATTTGTAACGCCCCCGTGCGTTAAACCCGTACATGAAATCACGTCACAGTACACAACCCGTACATGAAATCACGTCACAGTTTTAACCATTTGTAAATCTGCTTCACACATACCTGCATACCGAATTTTGCAGCAAAGAAACAACTCCTTCAGGGTACGTATTTTTTTTTTCTACAAATGTATGTAAATTAACGAAAATTAATATGTAACTATAACAATAAAGTAAACCTGAATTTGCACAGCATTAGGTTTCAAAGCAGCAAATACTTATAGTGACTATCCACAAGAGTATTTCCTTTAAGTGGTATTTTAAATCAAATCCAAAGCTTTCTATTAACTTGCTTGGTAATTAATTACTCCAATTTAAACCTTCAGCTTCAAGGTAATTTTAGCAATTGAAAACATGAAACGTTTTAGGTATTAATAATGCTAATGACATCGTTTATTTTCAAGTGTTTTCACAACATATTCAATTTGTTTGTTGAGAATAGTATAATATAAAACATACTTTATACAATATGTGATACCTCGAGGATGGGTCTCGTTTAAGACGCAATCAGCCCAGGACACTCCTTATTTAATTTTGACAAAGTCTTTCGTTAATATTTTTACTCACACAATTATAACTCATAAACAATTTAAATTGAAAATGAAAAAACAACTTTCTTGACAAGTTCACGATTGACAGCACACCCATGCATAATACATTTAGCTGTTCTGTTATAACTTGCTTTACGGATGCAATCTTTCAAATCAACGAAGTTTTATGGCAACATTTCTTTACATAACCTTCAGAAGAAAAACAAATTACGTAAATATTGTTTGTTTGGAAAGTTTTGTTTTTTCTACAATGGAAAATTGTTTTAGTTAGTGTTACTTGTCGAAACTGATTATTGTACATTCTTAATTTGATTCTATGCTTCACGTTTCCATAAAAACCTGTTCAGAAATTGCCCATGTCATTTGACTCATAAATCATGCAAGAAACCATGAACCATGTAATGGCTTTATGAGTATCGAGTGCTTTACAACAAAGCGTAATTTTGAATCGTTTGGGATGTGGAGGCTCACCTGACCATCTCTGGAAGAATTTAAGGACTAAATTTATAAAGATTTACTGCAAATTGTATTACAAGTGATTTCATTACGTTAACGCAACCTACGTGTACTTTTGTTAATATTTCTTCATAGTGCACCAGGAGCTTAAGGTTCATTGCTTATTCCACTTGACGCAGTGCTATTTCGCATTGTAGAATTCCCTACTTAATTTAATCTTTTAATGTCCGACCATGCAAACAATTTCATCAGTCGTTGCTTGCTTTGTTTCCCTCGCTTATCTCACGAACTTATTGAATTCGGAATTTGTCCACCTCCTGGGCTCACTTCGGGGAATTGGAAATTTTCCCGGGCTCCGAACAAGCACTGATGATGTTGCAACCGGAGAGAAGAGATTATTAATTTCGAATTCCAAATTAAGTCCATTTCCAAGAATCCCAAGAGCACGCAAAATAATAATGCGAAAATCAGGGGCTGTGTGAAAGATGGGGGACGGGGGGGATGAAACCACTACAATTCCAGGCCAGTTACTTCAAACTATTCGGTATCGGTTCCCTGTTGTCGCGCGTCTGTCCGCTGTTCGCGAGGGTCGAGGATTAGGTGCGCTAGTGTTTCGACACTGTGTAAATCATGCTAAGAACTTCGTTGATCAGAGAGCGAAGGTGGGCTTAGGAAACGCTGATGAGCGACTGAGTAATTGGTGGCGTAGTCTGCACTCAGTGTCCCTTGTTTATCTTCCGAAATCATCTCGCTATGCCGTGGAGTAAACCGAGAAACGACAATATCAGGATTCATGAGAGTGGATGAATTTTGCCGACGTTCGCGTTTCATGCCTGTGCATATTCTCAAGCGCTGAGCCAAATTTTAGATTTGATGCAAAAGGCATGAGCTTAGAGCCGACTGTTTGAAACGGCCTCAGTTTTGCTAGCGTTACGCATATAAATTATAAGCTAGAAACAAAAGTTTTCTTTGCAAATTGCGCTGCCGCGAGCGCTCTGAGAATGCTAAATAATTTCTGCATCCGTCGGAAGATGAACCCGAATCTTTCATTTTGTTCATGAACGGCTGACCACTAGCCCAAAGAAGCGCAAATAAGATTGATTTTTAATCGATTATTAAGGCAAATCCGTCTTGCTGCCGACCGTTCCACACTCCAGTGGACCAGTCGCACGGCCTTATCCGATCCTGGTAAGCCTTGTAATTGCTTCATACCACAATGTTTCGACAGGCCATTAGTTAGAAACAAAAGTTTCGTTTGCAAATTTTACTGCCTCTTGCACTATGAAAAATGCTAAGTAATTTCTGCCTCCGCCGGGAATTGAACCAGGATCTTTCGTTTTGTACTTGAGCGACTTAAATCAGATAGCCGGATTTGCCTTGATACCAAAGCATATTTGCTTTGATAAGTTTTGATTGATTTGTGCTGCTCTGTGGGCTAGTTGTCAAGTCGTTCGTATACAAAACAAAAGACCAGGGTTCAACATCCGGCGGACGCAGGAATAATTTAGGATTCTCTGCGTACGCTGCAGCAGAATCAGGAAAGACAACTTTTGTTTCTAACTAATGGCTTATCGAAAAGCTATGGCATGGAATGATACGTCATTTAACTGACGGAAAATGCATGATACAATCTTGCAACCTCTTTCTGTGTAAACCGTAACT
Source organism: Loxosceles reclusa (assembly GCA_001188405.1). NCBI lineage: Eukaryota > Metazoa > Arthropoda > Arachnida > Araneae > Sicariidae > Loxosceles > Loxosceles reclusa. The sequence continues at coordinate 61,411 of JJRW01S0001228.1, forward strand.
TTTACTTTAACTTTAGGTTTATAACAAACGCTTTTTGCCGTCTCCAGGACTTGAACCTGGATCTTTCTCTTCCGGAGAGACTGCTCTACCAGTTGAGCTACGCCGACGATTATATAGGCAGCTTATTATCTATATATATATATATTGTGAGGGTAACCTCACATCCTCCCCCATGTGTTGAGAGAGGTCGGTCACAGTCTTGATCTCAAATGGTGGACCTAATGGCCGAGTTCATGAGTTTGGGTGCCAATTGTAACAAACACCCTTTGTCAATGCCAGGATTTGAACATGGATATTTTTGCCCCGGACAGACTTATCTACCAATTGAGCTACGCCTACGGATACGTTGGCAGCTTAATATCTGTATTTATATTGTGGGGAGAGCCTCACAAATTGAACAGGCAAACGCTTTCCCGTTTTCAAACTTACAACTTATTGGCGGTTTTCTAGCCTATACGTTTCTTACGGTTTTCTAATGTTATGTTTCTTAACAGATGAAAATATTTATAACAGCGAAGTTGGCTAAATTATATCTTTTAAAACAAAATTATCAAACCACTTTTAGCACTTAAGCATTCCTAATGATATGAATTTTATGCATAAGCTGGTGAGAAACTAATTCAATTTACACTGAACGGAAAAATTTCAACGTGCACACACCTGCACTGTTTGACAATTGCTAAGGAACAGATACATTTATTGTAATGATTAATAATAGACATTGATTCAAGAAGTGAAACGTCCCATAGATCTCATGTGGGCACTGGATATTTTTCATCAAAAATGGTACAGATATCGCAGCGTGGAAAAACAAGGTAACAAAAAGAAACGAAATGTTCGTTTGAGCAATTTCGACCAGTCACTGAAAACGCTCCTTCCCTCCGGAAGAATGACAAATACCTCAATGTCTCAGTAAGTTGTATGATCTTCTAGGACGCTAACACCCCCTTGTCATCTGTTATGCAAGCAGTCCACAAAACTGTTGAGGAAAGCTTGGGAAATATTATCATACTCGTCTTTGAAGGCAATTTTGAGTTTCTTCAAAGTTCGGAAAGGGGGAATTTGATTGTGCAACACCTCTACGAAAGCGTCCCAGGTATGCACCAGGTATTCAAGTCCGACGGATATGCAAGCTATGTCATGCGTTCAATATCTTAACTTACCAGTGTCCCAGACGCGTCATCTGTTCCGTGAGGACGAACATTGTCGTCGATGAACAAAACATCTCATCCCAATACCCCACCGAAAGGATGTGGAACAAGAGAATTTCTGTACAATACCCCTGAGGTGTAACGGAATCTGAGGCAAAGATGTGAAGCGGTGTCCTGCACTGTGCATAATGCCCGCCCATAGTATAATATGACTCATTACACATAACGATTAGCTTCATAGACATTCTGTTGATGGTAAAGGGATCCCGTCTCCCCTACGCTATGTAGTTGCCGTCCAGCATCACTCCGGATGGTGAATCGGAATTGGTTTGTAGATGTCCCAACGAAGATGTCCTTCACACAAACGAGCTGTTAACGGAGCGCATGTAACAGCTTCTACGCATACGACCCAACGTGATGCAATTGAAAAGAAATGGTTCTGGCAAACACGCGAGTCCTGATAGTGTTTGTAAGGTCTTCGGCTATCCAACTTAGAGTATGGAGTATGTTTTGTGTTCGCTTTCGCTGCAAGAGTGGCACATCTGCCATTCTGAAATGTCGTACTTTTTCTACGGCAACCAGCATGCAGTCGCAGATAAGTTCCCCTTTCAGCAGCCAGTTTTAACCGGAAGATCACAATTTTAGAGACGCTTATCTCAGCGGCAAAGATCATAAGCACTCAAACGATGTCTTACAGACATTCTGTGCAGCTATTTGCCATGAAAGATGAAAATTTAAAGAACTATCTTCCGAAACCTACAATGTGACTCTCCTCTACAACTTGACTGCTTGACATTTGGAATGAGAACCCAGATCGAGTGCACTGCCATTTACACAGATAAGAGGCCTTGCGCTACTACGTCCTTATTATACTTATTGTTTATTATACTTATTGTTTATGAGACTGCGCAGCGTCTGGGTGTCTTACTTTGCATGATAATCCGACCTCGTATTAAGTCATCAATATGGGTGAGATTAACCATAATCCACTTGTATCCGCTGCGGTCGCACAACCCGCGCGTCCTCCGGACTCCTGTGTCAATCTATCTTTCCTCAGTACTGCAACGATCGTTTGCCCGTAACCAGCGCCACCACTGGTTTTCTGTAGACGATAAGTGCCGCAACTGACTTCCTGTAGTACACTATATGGCCAAAAGTATCCGGACACCCAGTGGTACGGACTCGGAGAGTCTTGAGGCATATATTAATATGATGTTGATCCCGCTTTTGCATCGATGACAGCCTGCATACGTCTAGCGAGACTTTCCACCAGTTTTTGATAGATGGCCATAGGAATGGACTTCCAGACGTCCATCACAGCGGAAGTGGGGGCTGGCGACGTAATCGGCGTTCAACTCCATCCCAAAAGCGTTCTTTAAGAACGGGGCTCTGAGAAGGCTCGTCCAGTTTTTGAATAGCCATTTCGTAAAACCATGGCTGCACAAGTCTCGATGTGCGAATGGAGCAGTTATCCTGCTGGAAGAGAAAAATGAGCCTTCCCCGAAATATTGCCAAAGAGTTGGGTGAGCAGCATTGTCCAGAATGTCTACGTACACTTGAGAGTTCATGTTCTCAACCACATGCACGACGGAACCCGGGCCGAACTCTGAAAACCACCCCATACCATGATGCTCGCACCACCAAACTTGACAGTCGGCGCAATGCACTCACTTAAGAAGAGCTCGCCGGGCATCTGCCACACCCAGACACAGCCATCGGACTGCCATATTGTAAAGCGAGATTCACCATTCCAAAGAACATTTTTCTACATGTACACAGTCCAATGACGGTGAACGTTGCACCGTTGCAATCGACGCTCTTCATTCTGGGGAGTGATGTTCGGCTTGTGAGCGGCTGCACGACCATGGAATCCGAGGTTTTGTAACGCTCGACGAACATTCCTGCTGCTACCACTAACGCCTGATGAACTTTGGAACTCCTGAGTGATTTGAACCAACGAGGACTTGCGATTTTGTGTCACGACCCTTTTCAGAGTTCTACGGCTGCGTTCACTAATTTTTCGCGCCCTGCCACTTCGATTTTCTGCAGTTTCACTGCCACAACGTTACCACTTCACAATTACATCGCTCACAGTAGATTTCGACTCCTGTAGAGTGTCCGAAATTGCACGAGCTGATTTCCCACAAAGGTGGCATCCGTTATAGTGCCACGAGCAAAGTCACTAACCTCCTTTGACTTTCTCATTGTCTCACAAACGCATACACATGACCTGAGAAACCACTAGTACCGCTTTTTTAGTTGTCGGTTACGCATCAAATTACGTCACCGGCGAGATCCACTTCTTTCGGTGAGTGTCCGGATACTTTTGGCCAGAAAGTGTGTATATATATAGATGTGCTTCCAGATAGGTAACATGACTAGCGTACAATGTTTTCTCAATCTTCCGTTAATTCCTAATTTATGGACATGAGTGGAATTCAAACCCTCTCGAAATACTCATAATGGTGGGATACGTTACGAATTGAAGCGAAGTAAATCTTATTAGCACTTATTACGTGTTTATTTAAACATAATACGGCTGCTTCTTTGCAAGATGTGCAAAATTGTAAGTTATTTGTTACCGTAAAAGAGAGGTTGAAGGTCAGCATACCTTGTCCGTTGAAATTAGTAAACTGCTAAAGCGCCATTGATCATGGTTGAAAACAACATTTACAACTGCTAAACACAGGAGAAAAGATTTTAAATATTGTGTGAGAGAGAGTTCTCTTTTTTCCCCAAACAAACTATATCAATCATTGCATGTCGAATGTGCTGATTGCACGTCGAGAGACATGAGTTGAAATCTTGTTTTCGCCAGGAACGAATTTAGAGTTTGGAGACACACTTGAAGGACCTGTTACCGTTACAGTCAATGTTAGCGGTCCGAGATACGTGATCGATGGGACACAGAAAATCAAGTGGTAAATTACTAGGGGAAGCAAATCTCCGGAATTTTATACTAGGGGGTTTCTCTTATTCATCGTAGAGATTGTGTAAGTTTTGAATTGCACAATAAGAATTTTACTAACAGCACAAAAATTACTAAAGTATGTAACGAGGAAAAACTATATACGATACCTGCTTTTGTTTAGATACGGAGCAATCGGAGCATATACGGTACACATTCAGTTGGGTAGATAATGTTAGGCCGTTACCGTAAAAACTGAAAGAGAAGGTGTGAGAACGGTTAAACCACCGTCTTCAGCGATTGATCGAGCACAGAATTAGAAGAAAATGACGTATTAATATCGTATGAACGAGAGAACTGGTATGGTCATCAAACTGATCTGTCCATGTAGAGGTAAGTTGCAGAAATATTAGGCACATGCTGTGTCAAACTTTAAGTACATTTTCGTGTCATAAAAGTTGGAAAGCTACGGGAACGCCATTCAACTTCCGTACTCATCAAATATTTCACAAAGGGTAGTTCTTCAAAAAGCTTAGTAGCAAAGAAGTCAATGAATAATTAGTACAAAATGCTATCTTTACTTCACTAAACTCCACCAATAATCGAACCGATGACAACACAGTTAAATTCAATAATAGTAGTGTAAAGAAAAACTGCCCTTTTTGTCGACACCGGGATTCAAACCAATGGATCTGTGAGCTCCGGAGTGACCTATGTACCGGTTAATCTACGCCGACAGGGCAGCTTATTTTTGAAATCGTTTGTGGGATGAACCTTACATCCTCTCCATTTCAGAGAGAAGCCAGGGTATCAACCTGACCTCGAGTAGTTCACGTAACGTTTGGGTCCTTGGCCAAAAGTGTGAGTCTCTGTTCGCCATTGTAGAGGAAAAATGCTCTTTTTGTCGACGCCGGGCTTCGAACCAATGGATCTGTCAGCTTCGGAGTGACCGCCTTACCACTTAAGGTACGCTGACAGGTATTTTGGCAGCTTATTTTTGAAATCTTCTGTGAACCTTATAGTAGATAACTGAAGAGTAGTAGACGTTGATCTTGGTGAAATGCGTATTATGAAATACGTATGAAATATGTATGCCGCCTATATTTTACATAACTTGTAAAGTATCCTCTCACAGAAAATATAGATAATAAGACATTTCTCTAAGCGTCGCACATCGCTCAATGCTAGAGTGCTCATTCCGGAACTGTGAGACCAGAAGTTCGTTTCTATAGAAGAGCCAAAAGTCATGGGGCTCTTCTATAGAGATTCATATAACCTACTCCAGAATTCTCCAGAATGTTCGTCAAACCAATTGCGAACTATTTTGACCCAGTGATATGGTGCATTGTCATCCTGGAAGAACTTATCGTTGTTTGGGCACATGAAGTCCATGAATGTCTGCAAATGGTCTCCAAGCAGCTGAACATAACGATTTCCAGTCAGCGTATGGTTCATTTTGACCAGAGGACCCAGTCGATGCCATGAAAAAACGCCCCACACCATTATGGAAGTTGCAACAACATGCACAGTACCTTATTAACAACTTGGGTGGATGGCCTCGTGAGGTATGCGTCACACCCGAACCCAACCATCAGCTTTATCAACTGCAACCCAGTCTTTTCTCACGAAACGACGTTTTTCCCTGTCATCTACCATACAACTGGTATGTTCACGAGCCCAAGATAGGCGCATCTGCCGATGGCGGGTTTCAAGTAAAGATTCTCAAGTTGTTCTTCTGCTGCAATACCCAATCAACACCAAATGTCGCTGCGCTAACCTCATGGACACGTGCCTAGTACATGGCTCATTGATTATTGCTGTTATTAGACGCAGTGTCTCTTGTCTGTTTGAACAGACTGCTCTACTCACACAGATGTTGTTTGTCGCGGTCATTAATTACTCACGGCCGGCCACGGCCTTGTCCACGGCGGGAGGTAATCCCTGCAATCAGGTACTTTCGGCGCATCCTTGACTCTGTAGATCTAAAAGCGTTGAATTTCCGAACAATGGCGCAATGGAATGTCCCATGCGTCTAGCTCCAACTTGCATTTCTCGTTCAAAGTCGGTCAATTCTGGTAGTGTAGCGATAATCACGTCAAGAAACGTTTCGGAGAACTCACTACAGTACAACTGAAGTGACTGACACGGTAATGCCCATTTATGCATATTTTACGCAACGATGCCGCCACCCGGATATTTGCATATTACTATCCCATGACTTTTGGAACTTCCTGTGTATAGATATATATCATAATCAACTTCTGACAGTCTACTGCAGCATGTGGGCCTCTTGAAGATTTCTCGAAGATTTGCGGTCCACAGCCCTCCTCGAAAAAAAAAAGCTAACGGAATATTAGGGTTTTTAAAAATCCATTTGACGTGTCATAAGAGAGAAGTTCTTCTCCCGTTGTATAGAACGCTAGTGCGTCTACATCTGAAATATGCCGTGCGGTTGTAGTCACCGTGCCTCGCTAAAAACATTGGATACATGGAAAGAGTTCAAAGGAGAGCTACTAAGTTCATAGGCGGAGGGGGATTATGGCATCTTGGAGTTTGTTGACAGGTTC
>JJRW01S0001228.1:70783-80953 GCA_001188405.1 Loxosceles reclusa
TACCCCGAGGGGAAGAAATAAGGATTTGTCATGCATGCAAAATCCTCATCACTAATGCAACTATTTTTAACTACCTGCCGCTCAATATCATCATCCTCCTATTTTAATATTTATCGAAAATTGAAGATGGTGGCGAGAGAATCTTATACTCCCGTGCATGTAATGATTCGCTTATGCATAAATTAGTAACGTTTCCTTTTTGTTTCCTGAAAAATGAGTCTTTAAGAAACCGTTCTCTTTTTCCCTTTTCCTCGTCTTGTTTCGAATGGCGGTTGAAAATAGAAGTATTGTGATTCGTATATGGGAGACACAGTTCCACTTAACGGAGGTTTGGTAACTGTACCTCCAAAAGTAATTGGTTACTTCATTCAGTTAGATTTTGCGATGGGTAGAAGGTGATGTTAGCTTCTCTTCTCCCCCCTGTTTTCCTCGTCCTTCGGAAGTGGAGGGTGGGAGAAGAAAGATGAAGTAGAAAGGGTGGGGGAGCAAAAGGATGATGGGGGCATAAAATCAATATTCACCCCATCTTTCTGCATCTGCAAAATGGAAATAATGAAAATGCACAACACTGTCAGATGGCCGTGTTCAAAACTCGTTAGAAATCCTCGTTCCCCCCTGTTTCCTCTCCCTCCTCCCACTCCATCAAGCTCCTTATCTCTGGAGCTTATTGATTGTTTCTTTGTTACAGTACGGTTTGGGTGGGTTGGGGAGCGTTCCTGCAATGCTACCATTTTGTCTCTAGATCCGGATCCAACAGGGGAAGGTAGTGCCATTCCAACTCGATCAAGTAATTTCAAAACTTTGAAGTGAATTGTGTTTTTCATCTAGTAATTGACTGTGAGATGATGGTTCACTATAGAAATAAGGAGCCACACAATGTTTGCCATTGAATTTTGTCCTCAAATTTATGGTCAGCGTTGGGATGCTTTAGATACTTGTTTTCAAATGCGAAGTTATGGGGAGATATAGATCCACTGGCATTTAGCCCACTGCTGCCCCGAATTCGTTTTTACGGAGATAGATAATAAACTGAAAGGTTCCACTTTTGTCAATGAAAAATCCATCTATTAAGTTTTAAATTGATAGTACTGTGCTTGGAAAGAATCTTTCTTGAAATTCGAGGCATAAATATGGCGCATCTGCTCTAAATATTCTCCTAGCATGACGAGTTTCAGAAGGCGTATTGCAGGGATTTAGATTTACATTTTAGATAATAGGTATTAGATTTAGATATATTAGATATACTGTAAGTATTGAACATTTTTTAATGTTTCCACCAATAATCCTTTGTTTTACGTGCATATTTCAGTGTGTCAATTCTTTTGACCCTCCTGAACATAATAAGCAACTGACACGTTTCAGCAAAAATTAATTATGGAACGAAAATTGAAGTATTTTGCTGCGTTAGCTTGTTAGTTGAACTGAGTGGTCATGAATTCCTAAGCAGTAAAGTCCTTTTAGTAATTTAACAGTTGGTGCAATGTCTAGATACTGACTTTTGTTTGTTGCGAAATTTTCTTACTTTGCTTCTTGTCTTCTCTCCTTTGCTTGTTTTACTCAACGGGGTCGTATGCATATGTAAATGTAGTTGATTCATTTAGCAAGTTGCTTACTAGAAGAGGTGAAGCAGACACCAACATGGCTATGATAACATCGGAAACATCACACTGAATATAAATCCTGTAGTCTAGAACCTCCTGTCACAGACTGATGCAGTCTGGTATCGGACCAACTTTTTCTTATGAATCCTTGAAATAGTTGTTTGGCGTTTTAAACTTATATAGCAAAAACTATCCGGGCTTTTGAAAAAACACGCGAAAAAATTTGTATTATTCTACTATGGGGTAGACCCACCTCTGAACTTAGGAAGACTTGCGACCAATTGCTAAATTACATCAAATGCAATTTTCCTCCATTCCTCCTTCAAGCCTCCTTCGCATCGAATTGCTGAACTCAAACGTGTTGATCTTTACCTCATTCATCCGCCAATTACCGCGATTACGACTGCTGCTGCCCGATTTGAGAGGAGTGACTACGCCTGATGCGAGGCGTAACTGAAGCCTAAAAGACTGCTTCGATAATGGAAACGAAGTTGTGTTAAGCACTGATAGTGCCCTTTTTGTAACTTCAATTTAATTACTGGACTGTGACTTCTGATCCTGATCGTCTGAAACTTACTTAAAGATCAGTACAATATTAAATAATCCAAAAAGGCCCAATTTTGAAGGCTTAAAGTTTCTAAATGAAAAAGAAACATAAAAAACATTCAAAGAGTGCTAGAATTAAATATTGCAAGTGTAAATACTTGACTGATATCATATTTCACTGATATTTAGTTTGTGGGTTTCAATATATTTTATAAGTTATTGAAGTTGTTTTTTTATTAAGTGCAAGATAGCACTAAACTCGTGGACACACTCGTTAAGTTGTAAATTTAAGGAAATTAATAAACATTGTTTGTTTGCCTGATATTTTTTTCTGTTTTCTTACTTAGTTCAGAAGCTATTTTTTTATTTTGAATTCTTGTAACTTCAGCACTTAGATTTACTGAATTTACTGTTAACGTTTAGTATATATTGTGCTATTATTGGAGAGTTACGTGTTTTGCAATTATGAGCGTAAAGAGATCTTGCCGCGTAAAGAGACTGAAGGACTCTGGTCTAGATTTCGATGAGACTGATAGACATCAGTCTGCGGTTTTTGCTGTAATGTCCGTTCGCCTTCATGTTCAACTAGCCGGAGCTTACGAACAGACCCTTGCACGTTGTAAAGAAAAACTTTACTTTTGTGCCGACGCCGGGATTCGAACCTACGGATCAGCCATCCCCAGAACTCCAGAGCGGCCGCTTTCACCAATTAAGCTACGCAGACGGAGTATTTCGGTCACTAATTTTGAAGTCATTCGTGGGTGGACATTACATCCTCCCCCACTTTAAAGAGAGATCAGGGTAACGACCTGACCTCAAGTGGTGGACCTAACGGTTGGGTCCTTGGCCACTGGTGTGAGTCGTCCCTGTTCGGGCGCCATTTGTAAAGAAAAGTTTTACTTTTGTGCCGACGCCGGGATTAGAACCTACGGATCTGCCATCTCCAGAGCTCCAGAGCGACCGCTTTCACCAATTAAGCTACGCCGAGACGGAATATTTCTGTCACTAATTTTGAAGTCATTCGTGGGTGGACATTACATCCTTCCCCACTTTAAAGAGAGGTCAGGGTAACGACCTGACCTTAAGTGGTGGACCTAACGGTTGGGTCCTTGACCGTTTCATTCCCAAGTCTTTGCACTGCACTTCTATCCAAGTCTTCAGTAAGGCCAATGCATTACTTTGACACGGTGCATTGTCATCCGGGAAAAGGTAATTGTCTGTAACATAATACTGCCACAGTGTAAGTAGGGCGTGATTGTCTCCGTAGCAAAGTACTAATCCCTTGTCATTGTAGCAGGAACAACAGCCAGTACTCTAAGACCGTGACAGCAGAAACCAGACCAAAACTCCACCACTGCACACTCCGATAGTAGGCGCTCTCCAAGATGTCTCTAGACATCCACCATCAGATTGGAAACGTGTAAATCTTGACTCGTTGCTATATAACATTGTCTTTCGCTTATCGACCGTCTTGTTTTTATTATCTTTTCAAATTCTAATCGAATCTTAGCTTTGGTTTGTGAAATAAGGTTTATAAGTCGACACTTTGCTCTTGTATCCAAGGGCATAATGTCCTTTTCGGACAGTACTGACGGGGACGGAGGAAGTGTCACAATTGACGATATTGTAGTACAACATAAAGTACAAGTTACATAATTTGTCAAAAATTGTTCACTTAGGTTTTAGTGGCTAAGAGCCGCCTTTCTCAAAACGACGGTACATAACGAATGACGTTAATTCACACCTTATGTTTGCAGCTTCGCAGTGTCGCGAGACGCGGTGTCACACCGCAAATGTCGCTTCGAAGTGTCACACCGTGTTTTTGCAGCTTCTCTGTGCTCACCAGAAAATTTAGCCCCTGATGGTAATCTGTTTAATGCATTCTGGGATCTTGATTGCTTGCTGGTTGAATCATGTTGAGGACGGAACTGAACGGTACAATAACGTCATGAATACGTCGTGACAGGAAAGCATCACCAATGTCGGAAGACCTTTTGACAACAACTCACTTCAGAGGGAAATAGGAGGCCTGCTAGGTTATCAGCCAGTAGGGAAATAACAACTGCGTTGGTTGCTTCCCTTTTCTGTAGATCATCTTGCTTCTAACTGGCTGTGTCTAAAAGAAATCTCGGTAGATTATAGTTATGAGTTATTACTTGTTATGCAACTACTGCATGTTATTTCACTAAATCAAATGAATCCAGGGTATTTTATGGGTACAAAAAAGCTTAAAAAACAATCAAAGGGCTAGTAGCTAAACTCAGTTTAGTCTTTTCATGTTGAAAATGTTTTAAAAAATGTGAAATTGTCCTATTTTGGTCGGTGCTCAAAATTCTCCTGAGAATTAGTACCATCTGCAAGGAAATGTTGGATGATACAAGCTTTTACCGCCGTAGAATTGTTGATTCACCGCACTGAACCGATCTGAATCTTCTTTTTGGTTCAATAACGACTGGAAAAGGAAGATGTTTTTTAGTAGCAATCGGTGCAGGCAAAATTCTTGAAACAATCGGTGCAAAAAGCTGTGGAAAACGTGTAGGATTAGGCAAAACAGCAGTGGTTTCTAGTCCCCTCTTCTGTCATTGAAGAGGTTATTTTCTTGAGCCCTTTTCTGACATGTTTGGCACATCATTCTGTAAGCTTCGCTTTACTGCAAGAGGAGATATAGTGGAAACATTTTCTTGTTGGTCTGCAATGATCGAACTCGTAAGTGTGTCTGATGTGCAGGCATACCTTTTGGACGGCTGTTCTTCTGACATTATTCTCCGTTTTCTTGCTCTATAGAACGGAAGTTGCGTCGGATATAATAAAAATCACTTTTCGATGCGGCACACAAGATTTAGAAGTAGAAGCAGAAGTTAAGGTTGAAGCTAAAGATTTACCGGCCTTGACTTACGGATACAATGACGAAATTGCTCGCCTGGGTCATAAGTTTTACTGTTTGGACCTCGGCACAGTAATGCGAGGTGTAACCTTTGATAATCTTTGCAGCAGAAGGCTCAGTGTCTGAAGCTATAGCATTATCAAATTTATTGTCCGTAATTTCAATATCTACTGTGTGTACTCTCTTCTGTTTCTTCAAACTGTGGAAGAAAAGGATAAACAGAAACCTTTGGTTCCCCATGTGCTATAATAGCATATTTTTGTGATTTTAAGCTATGTTCACGCGAATTTACAGAATCACTAAAATTGTAATATTTTAAAATAAAGTTTTACATGTTCTATATGTTCATTAGAAACTTTGTTTGTGTGCGCTCTAACATTATGGTTGTGGCTTTAATGTCAGTTACTTTGTTCGAGCTTTCCAATAAAGCAGCGAATTTTGTAGAGAAATTTTCTGTAGCATCCGACAAAAAATGTGTTCGTTACAGAACTAAATCGCCTACACAAATAAAATGAATTTTTCGTTCGCGATCAAAATGTTTTTATTGTTTTCTTCAAAATTTCGTAATTTAATCGCAGATTTAGTCACTAAATAGGTGATTTCTTCATAAGTTTCCGGCCCAAACTTTACAGCCGTATCTGAACTCGTTAAGCAGTCTCAAAGTAAAAGTATTTTGCGTCCCAAGAATAACTCTGCAGAAGAGCAATCAGCTGATTAGCTTTTCATTGTTCTTAACGTGTGAGCAAAGTATGAAAGATATCGTACCGTTTTGCATGGTTGGAAGATATATAGGACGTCAAAAACGCGCGTGCCCCGAGAACTGACATCGTTTGTGGTTGAGTACTGTGGCGGGATTCCACTTCCCCCGCCTGGCGCTCCCTCTCATGGTGAACAAACAGCATCCAAGCATTCGAGACGGCCGGGAAACAGTCCCAGTTGACTAGATTTTCTTTTTCCCTAAGAATATGAAAAGCTTCAAGGAAGTTTAGTTCATACGGTGTGCGGGCTTCTTTGATCATGATACCGCACGTCGAGTCAACAACACGTTTGAAATAGGTGGCTCAATTTCAGCCCCAGAAACCTAGGTCGCGTTTTAAATTTTAAAACTTGTGCTCAACAAACGTCGTAGTGATTGGAACTTCGGTAAAGCGGTCACTCTAAAGATGACAGACCCTTTGGTTCGAATCTTAGGGTCGAGAAAAAGGCAAAGTTTCTTTACAAGCTCTCCTAATATTGGGATGCACTTTGTAATGTCCACCCACAAATGACTACGATATAAACTACCAACTTACCTGCCGGAGTACCTTAAATGGGAAAGCAGTCGCTCCAGAGCTGAACGTTCCGATTTCAGTTCCTGGAGTTGACAATTTTTCTGTACAAAATGGCACCCGAACTTAGCAACTCACACTAGTGGCCGAGGACCTAACCGTCAGGTCCACCACCCGAGATCAGGTGATACCCTGACCTCTCTTTCAAGTGGGGGAGTATGTAATGTCCACCCACGAAGTACTTTGATATGAGCAACTCAGATACTCGTGGGCGTAGCTTAAATAGGAAAGCAGTCACTCCTGAGCTGAACGTTCCGGGTTCGAATCCCGGCATTGGCAACTTTTCTTTACAAATTTGACCGATGGATATGGCTTTAAGACGCAGGCGAAGACAATTCGCCCAGGTAACGGATTGCGAGATGTTGTATAGTCTCATCGATGAATTGCCCTGTAACTAAGCCGTTCTGACCAGACCGTGAGAGAAGTGTTTGGATTAGTCGGAGCTAAGCAGTACTCACACACATCGGCGGCGATCAGCATAGACACCTGCAGTAAAGAGGACTGGTTTGTCCTTGGCAAGCCCGGTCACATTCTACTTGTTCGTTATCTACTCTCCAGAGGTAAGTTTTACCATTATTCGAAGTCCCCGTGTCTGCCAGTACTGTTTCCAGGCGGCCTTGCGGGAGGACATTTGGTCTTACGGCGCACAGTGCGTGTGCTACCATTGACAATCATCTACCGTCGCGTTCGTTTGTATTGGTGTCGCGTACGACGACACTGAGCCACTACGAACTGAAACCGGGCGGTCTTCAGCTACGTATTCTGGTTCAGTTTGGGACAATGACGATGGTCGTGTTCGTGTCAGAAATACTCCAGGTAAGCGCCTTAATCCTGACTTTTTGGTTAAACCGGCCCATGTCCCTCGCAACCGGCGTTATGGAATAGGGAACCATCACGTTCAATAGCCGGTCTCCCAGGGACAATGCCAGCTGAGCGATATGTTCTGGACATCCTGTAACCACATGGTGGGGATCTCTGCATTTTCAGAAAGATATTGCTCGGTCGCACACGGCAAGGATGTCATAGGCATGTCCCCTCCAGTTTGCCATACACTACTAGCCTTCCTGCTCGCCGGATGCAACAACAATGGAAAATGTATGGCGACCATCTTAGAAGCCAAACTGGCAACTCTACCGGTGTGCAGGATATCGGTGTCCATTTACAGCAACAGTGGACAAATATGTTGCAGAGCACAATACGGTGCCTGTATGACTCGATATCGGCCCTAATTACATCTAGTATACAAGCTAGAGGTGGCTCAATACAGTACTAGAGTCTCTTTTTATGTGTCCGTGCTCATGTTTCTACAATAAACTATGCTTGTGTTGTAAAGAAAATCTTACTTCATGTCGACGCCGGCAATCGAACCCGGAACGTTCACCTCCAGAGGAGCCGCTTTTACCGGTTAAGCTACGCCGACAGAGGATTCCTGTGCTTATTTTGAAGTCTTTGTGGGTGGACATTACAGTGCTCTTATTTTGTTGTTATTTTCTTTTATAAACATGACATTCACACGTATAAAGTTTCATTCATTTCGTACAACACCACATGGTGCGTGTTTTTTTTTCTTTTTCGCAAATGAGTGTACATGAATTACTCATGTAATTCATGTACATGCATCATATTTCATCTACATGTATCACATGTGCATGCAGGTCACACATATATTTTAGTTGCTTAACATCTAGAAACTTTCGGATGCAACTTATAAATTAAAACGGAAGGAATATCTTCGATTTTGTGCATTCACGATGGACTTTATATGAGGCATCATTATTATCGCATGTTATTCGAAAACAAAAATTCTACTTCATGAGGCTTTCTATCGAAAACAATGACAAGGACCATCAATTCCAGCAATGTAACGAACTGGAATTCTAGGAATGAATACTTACTTATTACTTTTGTGTCAGAAGGTATTTTTGGAAACGCACGAGAGAGCGGCTGCTTATAAATGGCTCCACGAAAACCTCTTAGATCGATAAATATCGATAATGTTGAAGAATGACCAACATTGATATCGTGCAGCGCTCGTCGCAGTGGCCTGTTCTTTTTTCATCGCTTTTTCTCCATCCCAATCCCCTGCCACCGGTTAGCTCAAACTCCGAGTTCAGTTTAGCCTTACATGAATCGTTGTTAAGTAAGCATTTAATATCCCAACAAAACTTCGAATTGAATCTAATTAACTTATCCATCACGGACAGGAGAGCAAATGCGACAGAATGGGACAGCAACTGGTTCCGAATATCGGTTTTCCGCCTGGTATAGGAGGAATTAAATTCAAAACCTATAAATATTCATGCTGAGATAATTGTGTCTTTCCAGGGACAATTCGTACGCCGATATCTCACCGAATCGCATTCTTCACCCGATTCAAAAGTGCGCCCAGGAGAGATTTTTTTTCTCCAGCGCTCTAAATTTGCTTAGAAAGTACCTCGATAAATTTGAATGCGATTCTGCTTTTTTCTTTGACAGCGAGGGCTAATTACTTCGCTTGCCTCTTTCGTGTTTCTCACGGATTAAATAAAATACACGCAAGGAGTAACCATGGCTGCTTTGGTTAATAATTCAGGGTTAGTAAAAGGCATACTGGCGAACTCAAAACCACGCAGAGTAATGCGTGGATGATGGGAAAGGAAACAAGTAGAGGGCGCGCTTGCTGGGAATTTTCGCATTAAACTTGATACGCGCAGTTAATATCATTCCGTGTTTCTGCCCCATGTCTTTTAATGAGCTTTAATTAGTTTCACAATAATTCAACTAATACTACATGAGCTGAATATACTTTCAAACGAATTAGTGCCAACAGTTGTTTTTGACCTTGTTGAAAATTCTTTTTTATCCATGAACAATGCACTACCGTGCTTGACAACGGACATGTGTCGAGATAATGCACTAGAATGACAGATTGTAATAATTGTATCCCGTATACTACGACGAAGGACAGGTTAAAAAAAATAAGACAGAAATTCAGCAGGCAGTTAGCACTTACATGGCTGTTTCCCATATCATTCATCACTTTTCTTAGCTGTGACAATAAGAAATTCTAGGGGAGGTTACACAAGTTTGTGTGCTTGTACCGTTTCTATAAATAATGCCATGATCTATATTAGTTCTAATTTTGGAGAAACATATTGTTTGTACAAAAGATACAGAAAAAAAATTCCTTAGAAACGTCTGTACAATGCATTTGCAAATCAGTTGGGAAAAACCGACTAACTTGCCGATCCCGTCTTGCTAAACCGAGCCAGTCTACTAAAACTGGCCGTCGACAAAGAGTGGGTCGTCACATTTGCGTCCGAACTCATCGACTTTTGGCCAGTGGAGTCCTCCACTGAAAGTCAGGCCTGTGCTCTGACCTCTGAACTTCGTGGGGGAAGCCGTGAGGTTCCCTCATAATGGACTCTGATGGTGAGCTAAGCCTGCAGCTGTCGACACCGGGATTCGAACCACTGGTCTGTCAGTTTCGGAGCAACCGCTCTACAAGTTCATCTACACCGACGGCTGCAGGGGCAACTAATTATCTATGCCTATTCTGGATGGGACATCACATTCTGCCGCACGAAGTTGAGAAGTCAGGGCACAGGCTTGATCGCGGGTGTTGATGGAGCTCAATCGCCAAGGGTCCATGTGTTCGGGCGTAGTGTAATACACTGAAGTGACAAAAGTCATGGGATACCTCTTAATATCGTGTCGGTCCTCCTTTCGCCCCGCGAAGTGCAGCAACTCGACGTGGCATGGACTCAACAAGTCGTTGGAAGTCTTCTGCAGGAATATTGAGCCATGCTGTTTCTATAGACGTCCATAATTG
>JJRW01S0001228.1:164556-176647 GCA_001188405.1 Loxosceles reclusa
ATTTGATTTGATTCATATTGATCATTTTTTGTTTACTTTATTTTTTTGCGTTCACTATGCCGAATTGGAGATGAGTTCAAAATGCTCATGTCGGGTTAAGAGTTTAAGATGCTCTGAAGGCTTATTTTCAGGTTTTCTGGTACTGTTGTTGCCCTGAGTTCTGATTTAGTTGGAGACTCTGTTCGGTACCATGCTAAGCTTACCGGAGCTGACGAACAAACAGCAAGCTACATTCTGGTATTGGGTAGTCGAGATATCTAGAAACATATAATGCAGAAATGGGACTTCAAAACTCGCGGAGGTCATGTTTATGTTAAAACAGATAGTTCTCCATTTATTTTAGTTGTAGATTATAACAAGTCTCCCTTGGTTGACGGCAGGATTCG
The DNA here is from genome assembly GCA_001188405.1 of Loxosceles reclusa. NCBI lineage: Eukaryota > Metazoa > Arthropoda > Arachnida > Araneae > Sicariidae > Loxosceles > Loxosceles reclusa. The sequence continues at coordinate 164,943 of JJRW01S0001228.1, forward strand.
AATTTCGGATCTCTCAGTTCCAAACCGACCGCTATCCCCCCTAAGACATAATGACTGTTGCAGGAGAAGCTCTTATATCTACTGTGGGGGAAGGGACGTCACAGAGTGTATGTCACAATAAAAGATAATTCCGATTTTGTCTCTCAACAACATTATACTAAACTTCATGACTATTGGGAGTACTTACTGTTGGGGTAAGTCTTTGTGGTCAGCGGAAGGGAACACAATTATAAGTTCGCGGTTTTTATTTTATTGTCCAGGCTGTTATTTCACGATGGTCTTACAGTTAAAAAATTAACACCAGTGTCCTCAATGGTACAATACCTACTAATAAAGTCTTCAAAACAGTATTAATTAAATGCCAAATCTCGACACTGTGTGGCAGTGTTTGTTTAAAACATGCACAGTAATTGTGTTACGCTAATGCACAAAACTTGCTTTCTTTTATGCTTATATTTTAATACTTATTTTATACTACTCAAGTACCGTGCAGGAAACATTTATTTTCCTTTATATACTTGCCCTATTTTTGTGCCCTATAGCAACTTTCTCTTTTAATACAATCCTAACCCAAGTTACCTTTTGTCGACGCCGGTATTCGAAACTAGGGATCTGTCATCTCCGAGAGACCGCTTTTGCATTTAGGCTACTTCGAAAGATATCTGGGGAGTTTATTATCAAAGTATTTTGTGGGGAGAACCTTACATCCTCCCCCACGAAGAAGAGAGAGGTCAGAGTACGCCCTGACCTCGATCGGTGGACCTAACGGTTGGGCCCTTGGCCAGTAGTGTGAGTCCATACGTCTGGGCGCCATTCTAAAGAAACGTTCCCTTTTGTCGATTCCGGGATTCGAACTGTTATTGCCGGAGAGACCACTTTTCTACTTAAGCAACTCCGACATGTATCTGGGTAGCTTCGTATGTAAGTCTTGTATGGGGAGTACCATACACTCCTTAGGCAACACCGAGAGGTAGAGATCACTTCCTAACGGAAACATCTTTACAGCATTATTCCGTAAGACAAGTGAAGAAAACGAGTGACAGCGCCAAATTGACGTGAGGGAGCACGTCCCCCCGCAGAGTACTGAAAGCTGTACCAAAGACAGTGCAAAGGAGTATCCTCCCGCGAGAAGTGTGTCTTTCCGCAACAGCATATTTTACTAAACGAATTTCGTGAGGTTTACTTCGAATCGAGGAGAATTACGCAAGAGTCAAATTTATATGGTGTCCCGATACTTTTTATGTGGTGGTTCTAATAAATATTCAGGCTTTTAAAGAAATAAAATGTTAGAGAGTGAATATAAATGAATTCTGAGGAAACGTTCCTGAAAGGTAAGAAAACATTTTAACATAAATTTAGGAACAAAATATTAATTCTATGATTAATCTTAGTCTAAAACAGCAGTCATTTACGACAAGTCTTGAAGGGTAGTATATTGAATGGATTTTCATTTTGTATTTTACCAGCTTGATTGTGACATATGTTTTGCATTTAAACTCCGCTATTTGGAGTTTATATTTCACGGAATTTGCATTCATATCTGTTTGAAACAACTTGTCGCTGGAGTTAAAACACTACCCGGCGAAAGAAATGTAACACCAGGAAGATGTCGTCGGATTTCAATATGCAAATTTCAATGAATACGTAGATCATAGATTTATGTTTTTGATCTGAAATTCAAGTTGGTCACGCGATTAGTCAGCGAGGTAAAAGGGTAGAAAGCGCCGGACGAGCAGACATTTGCTCTTTATCCCACATACGGAAACTCATCTTTTGAGCTGTTTTGAAGTTGAAGTGGGTGGTTGAGGAGATGCCTGGAGACACTGCCGAAGACAGTTTCGTCAAACTGGCGATTTCACCAAGGGTTTCATTGCCGGCCTACGCACGTCTGGTCGGTAATTTCATTGTATCGCAACTGATACTATGCATAGGATTGATGATTTGGTGTAGATGCATTGAAGTAGGAAATATGAAACGTCGTTCGGGTGCAGGGGCATCTAAGGCAAACGTCATCAGCCTTGAATCAACGCATCCGACATTCTTCAGGTTGTTCAAGGAGCGTTGGATCTAATAGCAGCGAGAACAGCTTGCAGTCAAGCTATTCTTTGACATAACCAACGGACGCAAAATATTGTAGTGGTGTCGGGGAACGAGCCTCTTAGTGTAATAAATGTCACAGGTTAGTGTTTACAGACAAAACTTGTTTCTGTTTTTTGAAAGACAGTCGCCAAGTGTGAGTCTGGAAGAGTCCAATCCTGCTACGATTGCGTAAATCCATACTGCCCAACAATGTGACGTCATGATTTGGGGTGACGTGGGCATCAATAACCAGTAACCTCTAGTTCGCATCGGAGGAACAATGACGACAAGTCCATGCGTGGATGAAGTTCTGTAGCTGGTTGCACTATCCTACATTCACAGATTGCCAAATGCTGTTTTTCAGTAAGATAACATGCGGCCACACACAGAAAACACAAGCAGGCAAGCCTTTCAAGCTATTAAGATGCTTCTTTAGTCAGACAGGTCTCGAGATCACTCTTCGACCGAGCATTTTTGCGGCGTGACTGGCCGTTGTTGGACTACTCTGCCCCATTCTCGAAGGCTAGTGGAAAGCATATAGTCATCGACACCACAAGCCACTATCCGGAGGACAAATTGAATCTGTACCTCGCAGGGTTGCTGCTTGTATCGGCCAAAGCTGTGATCGTACTTTCTACTGATCACCTTGTATATTCCATCGCTGTAATACATTAAAGTCCCTAAAGTAAGATCATTTACTTAGATCTTAATTCTCTACCTGTGTGTGTCAAATTAATGTCATCTCATTCTACTCCCATTCGATCTTTCATGGCGTTCCATTTTCTCTGTCAGGTAAGGTATTTTAGTTGAATGAAGAAATTTTATTTTTTAACATTATTTTTGTTCAATTAGCAAGTTAACTAACAGTACTTAACTTCAAGTTCTTGGATTGATCCTAAGTTTTTTCTGAGTAAAAGTATAGAAAGAAAAATATTCTGTAAATATTTGAGTAAACAAATGGTTGAAGGTTTGTTCGTCAATAATCAGGAAGCGGATTGTCTAAAGTAAGGGTTGAGTCTCACGCGTTTTAGTGGAGTCAACACAGAAAGCCCTTATTAGAATTTTTCTACAGCGTAATATCCACTGAAATAGGATTCTTTGACGAGAGAAACATGATAAATTCTCGCCCATTCCCCTTTGTGAATTTTCCAAAGGTCCTCAAATCTTTTGCGTCGCCCTTAATTAAGAGCCTGTTTAAATTAGCCGAAACCACAATGATCTATAAGAGAGGCGGCTGGAGCTTTGGTGGCGGTTGTGCAAACTGTTATAGCAAATGATGCTATTCTCATTTTCGATTTGTTGCATGGATTTCACAGTTGATGTATTCACATGTTTGAAGCCATGGCACCGTAATATGATGGAATTTCTTCGCAGTAAATTGTGTCTAAAATATTTGTTTGATTGTAAACTGACGTGCCAAAGGTCATGGGAGAAGAATATACAAATACCCAGGTGGCGGTAGCATCGAGTAAAATACGCATAAATGGGCAGTTCGTTGTCCGTTCTTTCAGTTGGAAGGTAGTGACTCCTGTGAAAAGTTGTCTGACGTGATTATGGCTACACGATGAGAATTGTCCGACGTTGAATGCTAGTTGGAGCTAGACGCATGGGACATTCCATTTCTGACATTGTTCGAGAATTCAACATTCGTAGATCCAAAGTGTTTAGAATGAGCAGAGAGTACCTGATTTCAGGCATTCTCACACCACGGACAGCGCAGTGGCCGACCGCGTGAAGTTCGTGACCGCGGCCAGCGATGTCTGAGTGGAGTGCGTGCTAATAGACAAGCGACACTGCGTGAATCACCAGTAACAATCAATGAGTCACGTACTAGGCACGTGTTTATGAGGTCAGTGCAGCGACATTTAGTGTTGTTTGAATATGTCAGCAGAAGACTGACTCGAAGGCCTAACAAATCGCCATCGGCAACTTCGCCTGTCTTGGGCTCGTAAACATTCCAGTTGGACGGCAGATGAATGGAAAAATGTAGCTTGATCAGATGAGTCATGGTTCCAATTAATACTAGCTGATGATAGGGTACGGATGTGTCGCAGATCTCACGAGGCCATGGACGCAAGTTGTCAATAAGGTAATGTGCGGAGTTGCTGGAGGATCAATAATGGTGTGAGGCGTTTTTTTCATGACACGGACTCGGTCCTCCGATCAAACTGAACCATACACTAACTGGAATGTATTACGTTCAGCTACTTGGAGACCATTTGCAGCCATTCATGGACTTCATGTACCCAAACAACGAGGGGGTTTTCCAGGACGACAATGCACCATGTCACCGGGCCAAAATCGTTCTCCATTGGTTTGAAGAACATTCTGGAGAATTACAGCGAATGATGTGACCACCTAAATCGCCAGACATCTACCCCATCGAACATATTTGGGATATGGTAGAAGGGTTCGTTCATGCAAAACATCCTTCCCTTGAAACACTTTCGCAATTATGAACGGCTATGCAGACAGCATAACGGAATGATACTTCCAGCGACTTTCGACGACTAGTTGACTCAATGCCACGACGAGCTGCTGCACTCCGTCTGTCGAAAAGCGGTTTGACACAATATTAGGGGTATCCCATGACTTTTGGAATTTCTGTGTATAATGCATTAAGTTTAGCGTTTGTTCTATTTTTATCAGGTTTTAGTCCACCATTGCTGAAATAGTCACAACCATAAACTCACGTAGAAAACATATTTTGCATTCAGATGTAGTAAATGGGTATTTCAGAATTGGCTGGTCAGCACTATTACGATAGTATACTCGCCGAATTGTGTTTTCTTTTATTACTAAAATACGTGTCCACGTGCTTCGTCGAAAAAAAAAAAAACACACACACTTGCATCTGTACTTTGTCAAGTGTATCTTGTACGATTTTGACGACTTGTACGAATCATAGTACGATTTTGTAACCTTCAGATTTAAATCGCCTTTCCGGTCAAAGTTTCCACTTTGTGCGATTGCTGCATCCTGAGCAAAGCTTCTTGGTGTTGCCGGTTCTTTATTCACAAGTGACGGGACATTTTTCATGATTTCTGTGGTCTTAATTGATTTAGAGTATTCCTTTCAAATACTAATACAAATACAAATATCAAAGTCGGCAACAGGCAAAAGCCCACCACGGCCGACCGCGTCAGAAATCGAGAAAACCGCGAAGAACACCCCCGCCGTCCAAATTAGGGAACAGAATTCCCTCGTCAATTACGTGCTTTTCGTACTGTTTATCCGTCGCTGGAACAATCCCTGAAGTACAACGAAGAGCTATAGGTGTTGCTCTTTGTGAAATATGTACATAAAAATTATATCCACAAATGAATGGTCATTGCAGAGCGTTGCCTGCGATTTCACTGAAACTTCAGCAGAGTTTCCTCAGACTGGCCAGTGACAGAGGGCTTCTAGTTGATATTGGTTGTTTTGTTAAAAGTTGGGGTGAGAGGGTGTCGAAAACGTGGCAACACAACTACCATCCTAATGGAAAACGTAGTTCTTATTTTTATGTAAATCCATGAGGTTCTTCAGTTTGTGCTCTTTATTACTTGAATATTGTCAATTCCTCAAATCGCATGTTTTGCTTCTCAAATCTTTCTGAATTCTTGGTATAGGAGTACCCTTTAGAAAGAGCAATTACATATTGTGACCCCCATCCTACAAAAAAAAACTTAGATAATAAAATGTCCCGGAAGCCGTCGACGTATCTTAATTGGGAAAAGGGTCTCTTCGGAGCTGGCATATCCAGGTTCAAGTCCTGGCGTCGGCAAAGTGCTGTTGTTACGATGCCTAAAGAAAACTTCCCTTTTTTTCTACGCCGGGATTCGAACCTACGGATCTGTCATATCTGGAAAGACAGCTTTTCCATTTAAGCTACTACGACTTTTATCCGGGAAGCTCAATTTCGAAGTCTTTTTTTGGGGGGAACCATACATTTTCGCCACGTTGAGAAAGAGAGAGAGAGATCACGGTACCGACCTGACTTCGAGTGGTGGACCTAACGGCTGGGCCCTTGGCCACTAGTGTGAGCCCCTGTTCGGGCGCCGACGTTTATCTGGGAAGCTTATTATCGAAATCGTTTGTAGGGAGAACCTTACAAATGGCGCCCGAGTTTATGGATACAGAAATTAGATTCACCACCCGAGATCCGAAAGGACAATTACCAACAGGTTGTGGAATGTATTTGCAAAAAGTATTATCTGATGACGCCCAGGTTTTCCTTTCTATCTACTTCCGATTGCAAATGTTCATTCAAGTGCTGGAAACAATTTATTTTTTACGTAGTGACTGATTGATGATTCAGGCTTCATCGTTCCATTGAAGTTCACTGGTTTGCTGTTAATAGCAAGTTGCCTAAGGACAATTAATAGGGTAACTTGCCATTTCATTATTAGTTTAGAAGTGCCAAGTAAGAATTTTTACTCAGTGTATTCCTGTTTTGATAGAGACAGTAGCCATGGCCAGTAAACAAGTAAGATACAGGTTAGGATATATGAATATTCAACGGCCCCGAGATAACTCGCCCAACTGACAGTGCGAGCCGGACAGTAACAATGTTTAGCTCTCCTCAATTTAACGCAAGATAGCTAAATATTTCGCCTGGGGACAATGAATATTGTGACTACATGTAGAGCCTCTTTCCCATACCCACTAAACAGAACAGCCCCGTGAACGCTACAATATACCTTGCAGAAACGTTGTGGAATGGTCATTACTCTCTGAGCACAAAACTGCAAAACGATCCAAGAGAAAATGAACTAAATTTCATGACAAGTGCGATCATGTGTTTCTTAGTTCACCCGGTTTGTGTAGGTTGCGTAGTTCACTTTGTCAAGATAAATGCACAGCTACCTCTGTTGGCCAAAGATTTGGCATGTTAAAAGGAAGGAAAGTAATTAATGAAAGTGTATTTCCAGAAACATCTATTAGCTATTAGTTACTGCGGCTGGCGTCATAAGTTTGACGTACTGTTATTAATAACGGGCTAGTTATTTAATTGTCGTTTCATTAAGTGTTAGTTCAAAGAGAAGCAGAGCGTGCGTAAAGGACTCACATATCTCGCTGTACGGGCGAGCCTTGTGGATTCTTCAAATTTGGAATTCAAATCAATAATGAAGGCCTCAAATGAATGTTGGGTCCCAAGGTTGCGAATTTAGTTGCGTCAGCAGCAGCAGATTTGAAGACATCTTAGACATAAGAAAAAATCAAACGCAAGTACATACTTCCCAGCTATTTGTTTTTCTGGTTTACAGAGAGTTTCAGTTGTGTAATTAATGATGTGAACGTAAGAGCTTAAAAAGCGGCGAAGCGCAAACACAGTGCGTCTTAAATTTTTGGACGCTGACAAAAAGCTTGCCTTTCCAATGAGGAAATCAAAAGGAATTCATTAGGTTCCGAAAAAAAAACACGCAAGCAAGCTTTCTAAATATTTGAAGAGTTTTTTTATTTGAACTGCAGTTTTTCAGTATAGTTGTTAAAGCTGACATTTTAATCCATCTTAATCATTTTAATGCGGATTAAAGCTTGAAATGGGTCACTGCAGTTATTTCGTTTTTGTAATTGCAACGTCACGCAAAACTTGACTAACTTATAAATTTCTTTAAATCACTTCAGGAGTTGAAAATGTTTTTCCTTCTACTAATCAGAGGTACTTCTTCGATGGGTGTCCTAACCAAATCTACACTGGCTTCTATAAATTAAGCAACAAAGTGACAAAACTCGATAATTTTGCTACAAATCGTTCAAAGTGAGCCAAATTGGCATGTGTTACTGGATAAGGCAGGCAGCAGCAACGTCTAACATACAAATGCGTGCCCCCGGCATCGATTTATGCAAACGAACAACTGCTCAAGAGTTGCTGTTACCCAGAGAGCCGGCAGTCACTGAGAAAAGGTTGACAATAAGAATTCGAGATGAGCATTGTGTTAAAATGACATCCATACATCATTTACCGCTAGAATTAGGGTATCACGTGATAGGAAGACTCGGCGCAGGATAAACTCAGGCGGACCTTTCCAGATGGCCGAAAGTTGACCATTCTGTGGTTAGCCGCTTATGGCAGCAGTTTTTAACCACGCAATTACCTTCACAAAGTGCAGTCCAAGTAACCCAAGGGCAACGACAGCATCCGATAACCAATATGTGAGGTTACGTGATCGCCTATACCGAACAAGTACGCCTACTCACCTGAGACCTGTGCTTGCTGCAGCTACATGACGGGTGGTATCAGCCTTCACGGTACACCTGAGGCTACACGAGGAAGACCTGTATGTCAGACAATCGAACTTGGACACGAATGCATGCCCACCGTGGACAAAAAATAGTGGAGATCAGTACTCTTTACTGATGACTCTCGAATAGTGTACATCTGGAGAAAGTCAAGTACTTGGTCTTCATCCCTTTCATATCAGTGAAAGGAACGCATATGTAAGATATGTAAGACGTAGTGTCCTGGTCTGGCGTGGTATATCGTTAGGAGAACACTCTGATCTATATGTGCTGCCGCAAGAGACTTTGTATGCTCATTGCTATAGAGACAGTATCGTGGACCCCAATGTGCGACCTTACGCTGGTGCAATTGGCCCAGATTTCCTTGTACAGGAGGATAATGCTGGGGCGCTCTAGGAAGACATGTTACAGGGCTTCATTCTCCTCTGCAGAACATTCAGGCTTGACAACATCATAGTTGACAACATCATTAACAGCATGAAACATCGATGTCGGTCCTGTATTGCTGTTCGCGGAGACCACATGCCATACTGGGTCCCTTTTCCTATTCCATCTGCACATTTGAGAAGTTTTCACGTTTTACGTTTGAGACATGATACGACTTGCACATGTGTTTATCTGTTCTCCTCAGCTGTGTTCATTCCGTATAGTATCATAAAGATGTCCACCAAATTGCATCCATCTCGGTTGATAACTTTCACTTTTATCATGTTCTTTCACGTTGTTGCTTAATTTATGAACACCAATGTATCTAATTACCTGTCGACTCTTGGAGAGTTTTCCTCGCCTCTGCTTCCTTCGGTTTCAATATCTGTCAAAATAAATACAAATACAAAATTTGAACCCAGATAAAGGCAAATGCCTACCATGACTAACCTTGCCCCGAAGTCCATGATATTGTGGAAACATTTTCCGTTCATGTATATGAAACATTTTTTGGCAAGGAGATAAAACCACTACCCATCAATAGCACCCAATTAACAGTCCTGTTGGAGCCAAACAAGGCTGCCCACGTCATGCGAAAAACATTAATTACGGAACAAGGTTGCGTCGTAGAAATGTTACTTTAATTACGGAACAAAGTTTCGTAATTAAGGTAACATTCCTAAAATAAGGTAACAGATAGGTCAGAAATGTAGCCATAAACATTATGAAGAAACGTACCCTAACGAAAAAACTAAAACCACACGGAAGAGATTTGTATACAAAGAGAATATACATACACAATCTCATTTCTTAAACGTTCGTTAATATGTTAATTCAAAACAAAAGTAGTAGTTACTTTAGTAATGACACCTCTCTAAGGATTATTCGGGGGTAGATGAAGTTTGGCACTCTAGACAAAGTAATATCCTATAAGTCATTGATTGACTGACTGTAAGTATTTTGAATGTTCTCTCGACTTAAATTCGTGAGTAAATTCTTGACAGAAACATCACTCATTCGCAAAAAGGGGAAAAAAAAAGAAAATCTCTTACCATGTAAGAATTGCCGCTTTGCTGCAAATCTTGGCATGCAGTTGTGGCTGACACAGACATACAAATTATTAGAGCTGTGATGTGATTCAATGCGAGATCTGGCCACCAGACGGCGTAACAGTGCTTTCTGAGCTGGTGTGTAAAGAGGCTCGCGGGGGATAAGCGTCTGCAATTCTCTTTAGGCGAAGGGTTCTTTGATCATTGGACATCGGTTTTAGACAATTCGCCAGGTTCAACAGCGTTTGAGGGCTGAATTATTGGATTACGAGAAACTTGTTGGTCCCATTGACGAAAACACCTACACCGTTCTGACCGAACCGTGAAGAGGTATTTGAATCAGTGGGCGCGAAAAGGTAATCAAGGCGATAAGGCTGAAGTATGCTCTCGACTAACCACCAGTAGAGGGAACAGTTTTATCGTGCGCAAGCACGAACACAGTCAACTGCTTCTTTGTTTTCCCTCCAAAGGCATGTTGTACCATCGTTCGAGGTCCCTGTGTCTGTTCTCTAGTACGGTTTTCATGCGCCTTGCATGAGGACATTTGGTTTTACAGAAAAGTCGCCTTGCATGAGGACATTTGGTTTTACAGTACGTGTGACCGTCGTGAGACAGGTTGGTTTTACCCTACTGATGCTTCGCACAGTAGAGTTCTCAGACATATCGTTTTTGGACGGCTGCTATCTGGCTGGGCACGAACCCTTTGGCCTTCGGGCTTAGGGTTACGGCTTCGGGCTATCCAGATAATTGTGCAGTCATGGCAGGGCGTGGCATCGGATAGGTCGGTGGCGGCGTATCTCCACATGCCTGCCCGTATTCGGTCCGGCGGGGCTCTGCGCCACTATGCCACTTAGCCGAGGCTCTGAACCTGGTCGAGAGGGAGCGGCCAGGTCAACCCACCCAGCGGGTGTCCGACGACTGCCTCCGCCCCGATATGACGACGGATATTAATATCAGTACTAGCTCTGTCGGCTGTTCTGCTCCGGCGTTCAGCCAGCTTGGGTGAACCTGGTACCGAATTCTGCGGTTGTAGCGTGTCTCCTCTACCTCTGGGCACGCAGCGGCGGGCCCGCTCTAATACCCTCCTCGGAGGCTTAGGAGCGGTGACTGGCCTTTTGGCTCGTCTAAAATATAGGCACTTACAGTACGTGTGCTTCCCTTGACAACCATCCACTCTCCACGCAGTTCGCAGTGGTGTCGTGTATGACGATACTAGACTGCTATGGAGTGTAACGGGGTGGTTTCAACAATCCTGGTTCAGTTTGCGCAGTGACTGCGTTCGTGTTCGTTCCTGGAGCCCTCGTGATCAAGGATACAGCAATACCTTTTTTGTAGTGCATCACATGTCACCAAAGTCGGCGTTATGGTCGGAGGTATCCATACCATGCGTCAGCCAATCTCCCCTAGTCACGATTACAGGGACAATGACAGCGCAGCGATATGTTCAGAACGTCCTTTAGCCACATGTTTTGCTGCTCATAGCAGTGCTCTCTTGATCCATTTTCCAGCAGGATAATGATTGGCCGCGCGCAGCAAGAATATCACTGGCGTGTCGGCTCCAAGTTGCCACACATCCCTAGCCTGCCGAATCGCCGGATTTATCGCGAATTTAAAATGTGTAGGACCATCATGGATGTCAACTTTGCAGCCGTACCGGTGTGGACTATTTCGTGTTCCAACTGCAGAAACTGTGGGAAGACTTGTTGTAGAGCACCATACGGGCCTGTATGCTGTATGCCGACCCGTATTACTTCTTGCAGCCAAGCTAATGGTGGCTCTAAAAACGTATTAGACCGTGTGCTCATTTTTCTTCAATGAACTATTAATTTGGCGCTGATATTGTATTCATTTACTCATTTACTTATGTGGACATGAGATTCACGCAGCTAAAGTTTTATTCATTTCCGACAATGTCTTCAGGATGAT
>JJRW01S0001229.1:149922-162318 GCA_001188405.1 Loxosceles reclusa
CAGGCAACAGTTTTTGCACAATTATTTATTGTAAAGATTCTACCAAAATTTAAAATGCAAACAGTTTTATTACAAAAACTGAGTGAGGTTTTGACAGGCTCGACTTGCCTATGACAAAGTCAAAGACAAAAATAACACTGAACAGCTCGTACGATAAATTTGCAACGCCTGTTTAAGAAACGATTCCAAGCTGAAGATAAGGGTGGAGTCATCGCGCTGTTCACGAAATTATTTTTGAATCGTACAATATAAAATGCTTCCAGGAAGTTTAATTCAAGGGGGAATGAATAAGATTTCATGGAAGCATTTTATATCGCACGATTCAAAAATAATGTCATAGGCGGGATGTTGTCACCCCTATCTTCAGCTTAAAATCGTTTCTTACCCTAAAATAACATTCCAGCTATCCACTCACCCAAAAGACGACATCCCCCACCCTGGCCCTTGAAACTTCAAACTTGTCCTACGAGCTTCTACCACTCTGCCGTTTTCTTCCTGACGTCGTCAAAGACAGGTTAAGCCTGTTGAAAAGTTTGTGTTAGACAGGTTCTTCATTGAATCTTTGTAACAAAACTATATTTGCGTCTTAACGTTATATATTCTTCATAACTGATCGCTTTGTTTTTTCTAAAGAATACTTACCATACTATCTGTCCAGAGGCTAAAAAAAACTACCATTTGCTATATTAGCGTATTTATCCAAGCATTTTAAAATATTCTTGGTTGGGTAGGAAACGTTTAACATTTCCAACGCTTGTGGCAGGGCGAAACGCGAAATATTTTAATTTCCATCATTAATAATTTTTCAGAAAAGCATGATTAAATATATTGTGACCTTACCATCACAGCCAACCAGAAAATTCACGTCTACATTTACCTTTACCTTTTTAGTTCAGAAATATTCTATAATAACTATAGGATTGTATCATTTGCTGATTAAGTATGCTTAAATAAATTTATAAACCATCAAAGGGGAAAAACAAAAGCCAATGTCTATCGCACCTTGGTATAAGTGCGCAAATAATGCTTTTAAGTTGTAGGCCAAATACATAAGAGGCTTTACGTTGTTATTTGAATTTATGCCTCATACGATGGCTTTTATGGTTTTTTTTTATTATTTTTTTCTCTTGCGCCTAATGCTCATAAGACTGCCCTATAACGCTTAACTCTTGCGCATAATATTATTACTCATTTTCCATCGCAGGTCGAAAATAGAGAGTAGTTTTGTGTCCGCAAATAGGAGCGTCATACGTCACGCCTACTTCGTTTTTCGTTTTGCTAGAATTTTTAAGTAATACTATTTTGAATGAATATTTATCAAGCGAATTGGAGAGCTAGTTATCTAACGATAACAACACTACTCACGGTGAAACGACACACCTAAAGAAAAGTTGAAGTGCATAACTTTTGATTTAAAAAGTGCACTTACACTAGACAAAATAATTTCAAAACCTCATTGAGCACAGGAATTACATGGTAAATAGGAAAGTGGTTGTAGCTGTGTTTTTTCTGCCGCCTTGAATCCGTATTGTTTTTGCTGGAAGACCCTCTCCTACACCTATCTCGAAGCGTGGAGCAGATTTCAGAGGATGACGAGTCTCAAGACTATCCTAGACCGATAAAGATGCTCGGTTAGCCCCAAAGTCGTGACCTCAGCCCGAAAGCCGAGGCTTGTATCTAGACAAGACGATAGCCGTTCAAAAAACGCAGGAGTCTGGGTAAAATTCACTTGTCTCATGACGGCACATTTACGCTACAAAGAATGGAACAGCTTAGGAACACCAACCATCGTCTAAAGTACGCTTACAGTTCTGGTAAAACAACTGCGTTGTGTTAAAAAGTTGCTGGTTCGAACCAACTGTTTCCTTTGTGAGTGTAGTATACCTCCTGATGATATAGCAGACAAATTCTTAAAAAAAAGTAAATAAAACGAAATAGTACAATATTTCTCATTTGTTACGATAGTGAAAGATGAAATATACGTATTAAAAACTGGCAGAGAAACAATTTTCCTAATCTCCCGTAGGTTAACACGAAAAATTAGGAACATTTTTCGGGAAAAACATTGAAAAGACGTACACCAATAGAGACTAAATAGTTTTGTGCCGCAATATTTTTGGACAGTAATTCTTCCCTTTCCTACACTCGAAGAAAGTTGTGCTCAGAAAACTTCGGCTGTTCTCGTGTTGCGCTCTAAATGACTCGTAGTATTGCAAGTTTGATATTGCATGCATTGCATATAGCATTGTTAAATTCAACAGTACACCCACGACACATAGCACTAAAATAGCACATCACCTGTTTCATACACAGCAAATAAGCGACCGTAACATTGCGTTCGCCGAGATTTGAACGAAACGTTTGAATGAATCTTTGTCGTTTATTCAAAAACAAGTGCCAATACTTTCTCATAGAATCTGCTATACGAACTTTCCTGGCTAAAAAGCAGTATGATAAAATATATATATATGTATAAAAGAATATTGCATATCACACAGATTAGAGAAAATGTTATCACAAATGAAATCACAAATCACATGACTTCAGCAAACGTGACAGTTCATTTCATCATGTAAATTGCATATAATTCATTTAATAAAGTAAAGTCGAATGGCTTTGCAATGAAGACGAAAGTAAATACATGGGCTACACGATGAATCTAGAAAAATGAAATTGGTAAACAGGTTGTTATATTCAATTTAAGAAAATCAATTCCCCCACTGTGTTGGCTACTTTTTCGTTAAAATTTTCGCAAAACTCATATTTCGTGTTAAATGCACGTCTCTATATCTTAACCAGAAATGTAGCTGATTATCAAAACAAATCCAAATACGAATTATGTCCATTTAAGTGTTAGCATTGGCGGAACTAAGAAACCACAGACCCAGCAGTGCACGGAAATGGAGTCTGACTTGAAGTGCCCCCCGAACCAAACACAACAAACGAAAAACGACAGTAAAGTTTGCGTTCGGGGTACTTAATCTATATAGGGTGGTCCCTGAATTTGTGGCTCAAAACATGCCGAAACAAGTAATTTTCGTCAAACGATGCATGGTCATAACTCAAGCGGTTAAGTGCCACAGGGTGCTTCCCAACGACTCGTATATAATCGCTGATTTCCGTACTCGACATCATTTCTATCAAGGAATGGATTGCTTCACGAATCATAAATTCCGATGTTCATTACATGAACGGAGCTTCGAACCGGAATGAGAGGGAAACCAGTAGCTTTTTCCCACAAGGCATGTGCCAGATTCTAAAACCTTTCAGCGATTGCATCGGTATCTTTGCGAATCGGTCTCCTTTATCAGTGGGTTACAAGATACAGGGCATGCAAGGTGTGTGAGGGTGCCTCGTGTTAGGACGGAAGATTATTCCGAATGTAACACGTAAGCTACATTTTGGATGATCTTCCACTCTACGCAGAATGTAACACGAGGCGGCGTCTCTTCACACGCCTTGAACGCTCGTTATTTTGCATGCGGCTGGTAAATGAGCACGTTTTGCATAGACACCGATGCAATCGATGAAAGGTTTTAAGATTTGACACACTGCTTGTGGGAAAACGCTCCTGGTACAGTTTTTCGGCTTCCCTCCCATTCCCGTTCACAGGTCCGTACATGTCGGCATTGTCATGATTCGTGAAGCAATCCATCCCTGGTGAAATCCACGGTAGAAATGACGATGAGTGCGAAAAATAGCGCTTATACGCATTTGCTTGAAAATGTCCTCCAGCGCCTAACGGCTTGAGTTACGACTTGCATTGCATGACAAAAATTGTCTGTTTTGGTGTGCTCTAGTATCCCCTGACGTTTGGGCCATGAATTCAGGGACACCCTGTATATACGAAGTAGTAAAGGTGGTCCGATCATTTGCCATTCTAGATCTTCAGTCTGTCGCGGTTAGAATCCTCCTTGCAAGTCTGGAAACGCTTTTCGAAATTGTGGGCACAAAAAGCTCCCTTCCGTTGGTTCCACTGATGATTTACTGCACTGGACATAAGTAGGAGTAGAGAGGTGACCCCATACATCCCTTTCTTCCCCTAGAAGCAGTACCCTCCATCTTACTGAATCTCGTCCAAAACATTCTCCATAGATACATATAAAAATCCTTATGATTATCACTCCTGTAATTATCATAACCAATTATTCTGAAGTCGATCATTAACTTTTTGTCAGGAGAGGTCGCAATTTTATGCTGAATGTTTAAATGTCTTTTGTCTTATAATCACCCTGTGTCAAAACTATTTATGATTAAATGATCGTTTTTCATATAAGTAGCATAGTCTTTTGTATTTTTGAGCTGTTCATAATGCTTTATTTCATCAAAAGCATTGTATTTCTTGTCACAATAAAATGGATCAGCACAAACAGTTTTGTATTTTTTCCCCTTGTTTCTTACACAATATTGGCGCTCCTAGGGTAATGTCCTGCGGGAGTTAGCTTAAGAGAAGTTTAGGCTCCGCTTGCTCGGCCAGAAATAAAAAAATCCACACTTGAATTCGAAATTATATGCGATCTTCTATTATTGCTATCTACGGAGCTTCTAATTTTTTCAGCAAAATTTGTTTTATCTGTTTTCATGTTAAAAACGTCATTTTTAAATAAGTTATTTAATCGTTACATCATCTTTTTGTGTATAATAACACTCTTTGTGTTGTGAAAACTTCAAAGAAATCAAGCTTTTTGAGCTTCGCCTTAAAACTAACAACTTCGAGCTGAACCGAGTTTCGAATATGTTTCATGGTTTGAGCTTGAACCATAAAAGAGAATTTAGCTGTAATGTCAACCCACGAAAGACTTCAAAATAAGCACAGAAATCCTCGGTCGGCGTAGCTTAACTGGTTAAAGCGGCTCTCCGGAGTAGAACGTTCCGGGTTCGATTCCCGGCGTCGACAATGAAGTAAAGCCATTCTTTACAAATGGCGTCCGAACAAGGACTCACATTAGTGGCCAAGGACCCAACCGTTAGGTCCACCACTCGAGGTCAGCTGTATACACTGACCTCTCTTTCAAGTGGGAAAGGATGTAACGTCAACCCACGAAAGACTTCAAAATAAGCACAGAAATCCTATGTCGGCGTAGCTTAAGTGGTTAAAGCGGCTCTCCGGAGTAGAACGTTCCGGGTTCGATTCCCGGCGTCGACAAGAAGGGCAAGTTTTCTTTACATAGCCTTGCGCAGAACACTACCTTAGGAGTTGATATATAACAATACCACATTTTTCCTACCATTTCTCGCTGAAATTAAGATTCTGTATAGTTTTAATAAATGCCTTGACGGAATACAACACTGTAAAGATCTAGTATAATAAGCACACTAGACAAGAAATTAGTCACTCCTACTAACATATGACAGCGCTTTTTGCCTTGAAAATCACATGAATGCGGTAAGGGAACGACTACACGAAGTTGCGGATGTATCAAACATCAATAGGCAGTCACTTGTTCACAGGAGCATCCAGAGCTAACGCGCCACCTGGCTCATTTCTTGGGGGCCCAACTATGACAACATTTTAGCTTTGAAACATACTGTGAAAAGCGTCAAAATCGGGCGCGGGTGCCTTCATTTAGTCCACCATCTTAGCCCGTCTCTCGACGTCCATTTTTGTTCATCAACTGGTGCCGAAGTTCCGCTAGTGTATGTGAGTGTCGATTTCGGCGTTTCACCTTGCGGCGTTCCATAAAAATCACATAGATTTTTAATAAGGCTGGCATCTGGGGATTTCGCAAGCCAGTCAAGGTGCAACATTGTTGTGGAATGTTGGTCGGGCTACTTAGACGTGCTTGCAGCCCTGCAAACACGGTAATGGTCATCTCGGAAGACAAAAGTGGTAGTACGACGCTGTCACTGGAGATGTGGGCAAGGGGCACCAATTCGTCATTCAGAATACGGAGTTATGCCTGCTTAGTTGAAACTCATTGTCACTGGAAAGAGAACCCATTTCGTGGAATGAAAAACATCACGGATCCACTCCGGCGAATAACTTCTTCGACACATTCCGGAGTAAGGGCTTCATTGGGAAGATGATTTACTATACCTCCTTTCCTCTCTTATTATTATTATTGAATGGTTGTGAAAATGAGAAGGTTGGCTACAGCTGTAGCTCAGCTATCTCAGGGGGGTTCTGAGGTCTGAGAGGTCGCGTATGGATGGTAATATGTGATAAGAAGTGGAGGAGGGGGAAAGAGAAGTGACAAGACTAGGAGAGAAAAGAGTTAAAGGAAGAAGGGAAAAAGAACATAAGCAATTCGCACTGGACCAAATTACACGATTCAAGTACAGGTGTCTCAGAACCCAATGAAAACGTATGACGTGCTTTTCAAAGCAGCCTCTACATAGCTGCATGCAACTCTTGTCGCAATGTCCTTCCAAAAAATTGCTTTGAGAGGACTTTCAGTGACTGGAGCAATTGTTGCATGGATTGAAAACGATTTGCCCTTACTAGGCAAACATTCCAGCGGTCTCTGTAGGCGAGTTTTCCGGACAGAAATGTGTTTTCAGTTGTCCGTTTACTGCAATCTACACCACTATTTGTATATCCGTTGGAGAGTGTATGCCTTTTAACATATCAAGAAATGAACGATTTCGATCACTTTGTGTCCGTGGGCACGTCCAAATACGATGGCTTATTTTCCGGCCGGAGACATCTATCTTACGACCCATATTGAACGCACAGCATTAATTTTAACAGAAGTTTTTTTTTATATGCCAGAGAGAAATGATTCTGTAGACCACGCCGGTACTATTTATGTCCATGTCCTACCAATTCTCTTACAGCGCCCTCTGAGTAATCGGCAATTTCTTATTGTTATTGCTCGTAAAGGTGATTGATTTTTTGTCCCGTGGGCTTACGTTATTTATGTTATTATTAATTTAGTAGCAATCATGTGCCCATATAATTCACTTCTCCATAGTGTGAAGTAAGTCAAATTTGACAACAGGCGTTAACCAGAGATCTTCCTTATTTCTCCTCTTTCCCCGCTTGATACAGACACAGGAAAAACACATGTGATGTGTCACTGAATTAGGAATATCCAGTTAACAATGCACTGAGGCTTCTCGAGAACGGCCGCCACACGCAGTGCATCGATGCAACGATCTTTTGGCGATGTTCCGGTGGTATGGCTAGTCACACATCCGCTACAGCTCTCCATAATAGCATTAGAGTAGTCGGTGATGGACGGCGTGACCTTCACACCATGTTCCGCTTATCCCCGAAAAATTTTTAATTGGATTCCGGATTAAAAAAAATACTGGATTAAAAAAACATTCCGGGCTTCGCAGTGGCTAAGACAATCACTAGAATGCTCCTCCAACCAAGTTATAACAAACCAGGACCTGTGGGACGAGCAGTTATCCTGCTGGTACACACCGTAACCGTCGAGATGGCACAGGTTGATGTAAGTGATCGGCTAGCAGATAGACGTACTGATAGGCGTTGAGGATGCTTGGCACAGGTATCAACGGTCTCATACAGTGCCAAGTAAACACACCTTAGTCCATCACGGAACTTCCATGTCCTCGAACAACTTCTACCTGATATGCCAGATCCCAGCCTCTCATCGGCATGATGTAGACGAAAACGGGACTCTTCACCACCTACTACTATTCGCCAATGGTCCAATTCTTGCGTTCTTTGGCCTAGGCAATACGTTGCGTTAGATGGCGGGTGTAGAACCCTTCTCGGTCTGCAACTTCCGAAGCCCATACGGCAGAGCGAGCGTTGCACGGTCCGCCTACTAACTGTCCCACTAGACTCCCTTATTCAGCTGGATAGTGATCTGCCCCGAGCTAGCTGTCCCCTCACGAACTTCCTGTCTTAGTGAGTACGGTGAGTGACATGGAGTCCCCGAGAGATTTAGCGTTTCGTACTTATGTTTAGCACAGCAAGGCGTTACAGGTCCTTTTGTAATTAAATTCTAATTAATCAACCAACCAACCGTACTGGCTCCGTACAATACTGCTGAATCTTCGCTAACTTTGTTCCTCCAAACCTGCTTGTTCTTTGCAGTTCATTTTCCACCAACTGCGTATTTTTGGCCAGTCTCTTGTCACTATTGAAAGCAAAAATCCCAACCCGCTCACAATTTCGGATATCGAATGTCTCATGCGTCACGCGCCGATAATTTGGCAGCTATCGAAGCGTCTAAGTTAAAAAGTTCAACCTCTATTGCAGGTTTGAACGTCTGATTCCAGACAACTGCACCTCCAGCCATTTATACACGCAGAACTATGGCGCCACGCTACGATATTTGCTTCCCGGAGTCTATCCCTAATTCGGTGGCTTGGTCTGGTTGTTTGAAATTTAATGGCACAAAGGCCTGTCAATGCCATGCTGTGCCAAACACAAGGTAATGCGAAACACTAAATGGTCCCAGCACATCGGGGACCAATAAGTCATCACCAATAAAAGGTGAGCCTGAGAGGTTGACTGTTTTTTTTTTCATGGCTCCAGGGACCTACTAAGATCCTGTGCCAGACACGAGACGTACATGAACAAGATTAAGACAAACACACACAACCAATGCTGATCGGGACTCTAACCTGGGATCCTCAACACAGTAGCCCTCCACCGGTACCACTGCGCCACTGGAGTGGCGAACCCGAGAGAAGAGTTGGTTGGTTATTTGAAATGTGATGGCACAATAGACTATAAAGGCCATGTTGTGCCAAACATGTGATCACAGAACATTATATAGCTGAGGTACCTACAGGACGCTACGTTACTCCCCAAAAGGCGAGCCTCTGAGGGGGATTGAAGTTAGGGGACTTGCGGTACTGCACGCGTTATATATCATCATCTTTTATCAATCCACTGCAGGATGAAGGCCTCCAAGATTTCTCCAACATTTGCGATCCACAGTCCTCCTTTTTCAAAGTACTCCTGCAAATTTTTGTAATCTCGTCCACCCATCTTACATGTGGTCGCTTTCTACATTTCTCATTTTTTGGCAGCTAGTCAAGGACTTGCATTGTCCATCTATTATCATGCCTTCTAATGATGTGCCCAGCTCACTTCCATTTCAGCTTCTTTATGCGTGTGATTATATCGTAGATTCTCGTATATTATCTCACCCAAGTACTACTCTTCTGATCTCTCCTTGTAACACCCAACATACATATTTCCCTGCTTCTTTGTGTAGTCTGCAATTTCTGAATTGACTTTGTTGTTAATGTCCACATTTCACACCCATACATCAGAACAGAAAGTACACACTGGATGAAGACTTTTCAAACACAATTGCATATTTCCTTTAAATATTATACTATTTCTTCCGAAAGTTCTCAATCCAAGTTTGACTCTGCGATTAATTTCTTACATAACGCTTCCATCCATAGTCATCTGTTGGCAAAGATGAATATATTTTTCAACTTCCTCCAAGTTCATTTTGTCAACTTTAATATCCTTCTTGATGAAAATACTTGGGTGAGACAACAGACCAAGATGTACGACATGCATAAAGAAACTGAAATGGAAGTGGGCTGGGCATATTATTAGAAGGCATAGTAATAGAGTCATGAACATGGAGAATCCAAGTTCATGACCGGCTACTGAAAATGAGAAACATCCTGGAAGCGGAAGTCCTTCACACTTTCTGTATAATCAATGTACACTCGTTTGCAAAAAAAAATAAAAAAAAACACGCATTATGACGGAGAATAAATAATAAATATAACGAATTAATACGGATGATAACGGATATACGAAATAACAACGGAGAATAAACATAAGGAATGAAACTTTGTATGTCAGAATGTCATGTTCATTATATAAGTAAATGATTACAATATCAGAACAAAATGTTAGTTTATTTCTGAAAAATGAACATATGAAAGGAGGCTCTAGCACTTTGTTGGGCCACCTCGAGCTTGGTGATGATGATTGATGTTTTATGGCTCAAGGACCTATCAAGACCTATTACTGTGCCAAACACGAGATGAACATGAACAAGGTGAAGACAAACACTCACACCCATGCCGGGCGAGACGCGAACTCGGGCTTCTCAGCACAGTAGGCCCTCTAGCTTGGATACAAGATGTAATAAGGGCCAGCACCGAAGCTAACAGGTCCTGTAGGGTGTCCTGCAACGTCTGTCCACAGTTGCTGCAACTGGTCCTCGAGATCGTACACATTGGTAGGGAATCGATCCCAGGCGGGGGCAGAAAAGAGCATGTACAACAGCTTCAATAGTTAGTGAAATTTCTTTCCCGTTTTTACTAAGTTGTCAGACAGGTAAACTTTAAAAATATATACCGAGCTCACAGGGGGTCAGTTATTTCGGAATTTGAGTCCACTCAAAAATGTGGAAGATCAGAAAAACAGAAAACCTCGCTCAATTTACCTTGAAGAAAGTTCAATTTTTTATTTGTGCCCCTGTGGTGTAGTGGTTAGCGCGATCGGGTACCAACCGATAGACCCTGGGAGACCGGGGTGAGGAAGTAGAAACACGTGTAACATCTCTGAGCGTGTATGACAGATTCAGTTCCTGGTGAAATTACCTATTGTTACGCTGTGAGAGAGGTATAGTTTAAAACTCAAATATGATGTTTACAGGTTTTTCGTTTTGGAGTATTTTCTTTTCTTATAAGAAGTTTTGGTTGTACTAAAGCGTAAATACACAAATGAGTTTTCGTTGTTTAATTGAAATTTAATGGTACAAGAGGCCAAATAGAAGGTAAAGACAGAACCAGTGGCGTACCACAAATGTTCTGCAACCACCCCCTTATGAAATTTTTAGTTTTTTCTCCCCTTCTTATATCCGGAAGCGTCACCTGATGGTAATTTTTGAACTACTCATGCTTCCGTTTTTATTAATTATCCATTATAAATACCTGCAGCATTATGATACACGTAGTCGCTATTAATTAATCTAATGAGGGTGATGCTTGGTTTTTTCATGGCTCAATGCCAGATAAGATGAACATGAACAAGGTGAAGACAAGCATGCACATCCATCATGCCGACCAGGACTAGAACCCGGGCTCCTCAGCACAGTAGTCCATCACCAGTGCCACTAGAATGGCAATATACCTAATAGTGTTATTAATTATTTGTGATGAATGCAAGATAAGTGCTCTTGTAAATTGT
Organism: Loxosceles reclusa; assembly: GCA_001188405.1. Taxonomy (NCBI): domain Eukaryota; kingdom Metazoa; phylum Arthropoda; class Arachnida; order Araneae; family Sicariidae; genus Loxosceles; species Loxosceles reclusa. The sequence continues at coordinate 161,012 of JJRW01S0001229.1, forward strand.
TGGTCATGATAGTTGTTGGTACCGCTAAAACTGTTGAATTAAGCGTTCGGATCGGGAGATAAATGCAGCCGAAAGCGTTCGTTCCTTTTCTTAAACTATACCTATCAACAGCTTCATCACAATACGAAAGAATTTTACAAGGTGTTGAAACTGTCATACACAATAAGATATGCTAAATATTTTTCTCCCCATCCCGGAATCGCCCTGTGGTCGATCGCTTAGTACACGATCGTGCTAACCACTACACCACTGGGGACACAAATATGTTAATCTTTGAATGTTCTCCCTGGCAAATTGAACCCGGATTTTCGTTTTACGGGTGTTCCAGATTTTTGAATGAAATTACTTATTTAGGCCTCTGTGAGCTCAGTATTCATTTTAAATATCCGACAGCTTCGTCACAATGGGAAGGAATTTCACCGGGTATTGAAACTGTGGTACCCGCTCAGAGATGCTAAATGTTTTTCTGCTTACGCTCGTGATCGAACCGAGGTCTATCGTTTGGCACATGATAGCAGTAACCGCTACAGAAACCAAATAAATTCCAAAATTTCGATTTCACTGAAAATATGAAATAGCCGAAAAACAGAAAACCTGGCTTAATTCGTCATGGAGAACATTCAGAGATCTGTCTGATTTGTATCCCTGTTGTACAGTGGTTTGCGCAATAGAGTACCCAGCGACAAACTTCAGTTCTATACCGGGAAAGACAAAAGATTTAGAGTCTCTGAATGCATACAACAGTGACTTGGTGAAATTCTTTCTCACAGCGTTTGATCTTTTTGTTTGGTTTAACAGAAGAAACATTTTGTTATGGGCCAATGCCATCTGTAGGATCTGTAAGGAAATATTTAGGGAATTTCCACTGCATCGCGTTATTGGTAAGCTGGTGTAAGAACTATACTAATGCGCGATACTGCAAAAAAGTTCGGTATTAACGCAAAGTGGACTCTAGGATCTGGTAACGATTCATTCAGGAAGAAAATGCTAACAGGAGAAAGAGTGGTAAATCTCCTTAAAACCATGCCATCAGAGGAGCGTTATTTGACCGTAACTTTCGAAAGATTTCTTTATATGACAGCTGGTCAATTGGCCAAACAGCTTCAATTAGGTACTGTAACGCAAATCTTAGAGACTACATAGATATGGAGTACATTCCAGAAAATTCGTACGTTGCTATACACTGAAGTGACAAAAGTCATGGTATACCTCTTAATATCGTGTCGGTCCTCCTTTCGCCCGGCGAAGTGCAGCAACTCGACGCGGCATGGACTCAACAAGTCGTTGGAAGTCTTCTGCAGGAATAT
>JJRW01S0001230.1:140441-150936 GCA_001188405.1 Loxosceles reclusa
ACAAGTAAAGCTGCATGAGCTGGTCATCAGCAAGTGCAAAATTCAAGAATGAGTTTTTGGGGCCGATAACAGGTGTTGGTCAATAACTATTTTGAGGGGAGTATTACATAGAAATGGTAGCTTCAATGAGGGGATGTGGTAGTTCCGTTTTCTCTCTCACAGAACGCGGTTTTTCGTGGCATAGACTGTGTCCTCCGGTCGAGCGGAACCATACACTGACTGGAACACGTTATGGTCACCTTCTTGGAAACCATTTGCAGCGATTCATAGATTTCATATGCCCAAACAACGATGGAGTTTTTACAGGTTCACAATGCAGGATATCAACGGGCTAAAATCGTTCGGGATTGTTTTGGCGAACATTCTGGAGAATTCCAGCGAATAATGTGGCGAGATAAATCGCGAGGCATGAACCACATCGAACATATTTCGGCTGTGATAGAAATTTCCATTAATGCGAAACATCCTGCCCCTGGAACACTTCCGCAAATATGGACGGCTATACAGACAGCATGGCTAAATATTTCTCCTGGGGTCTTCCGACGAATAGTTGATTCAGTGCCACATGTAGTTACTGTACTTCGCTCGTCTAAGGCGGTCTGATATGATATTAGGGTGTATCCCATGACTTATGGCACTTCAGTGCACTCTGTCCTACGCAATATAAATTGTTTTCAATCAATAAGCTGACTCTCAGCAAGAAGTAAAGCGATTGAATTCGTTAATCATGTTGCTTCGTGTCTGGACAGGCACGATGTTGCTTCTTGTCTAGACAGGCTTGGACAAGAAAGCTTTTGATAAGGTTACCCACAGCAAACTACTCCAAAAGCTGTTTTCTCTGCCCGTTAACTCCCAAACTCTCCGTTGGACTGAACGATTTGTTCCAGGTAGAAAACAATTTGTACGAATTGCAGAAGATTCTACTGAATGGAGTGACGTACTCTCTGGAGTTCCTCAAGGTTCCGTTCTCGGGATGTTAGTATTTCATGTTTTCATAAACGACACGCTACTAATGTAACTGTTCCACTTCGTCTTTTTGCGGACGACTGTGTTATCTACAGCATCATTTCTTTTGAAAGCGACCGGATAACTCTCCAACAAAATTTGCTGCAGATCTCCAAGTGGTGTAACGATTGTAACTTTCCACTTAATATAACAAAAACAGTGGCAATGACGATAACCAGAAACCGCAAACATTATACATATAACTACACCGTAAGTAAAGTTCCACTAAAAAACTGCATTTTCTCCGTAAAACTTCGAACGTAAAAACTCTTGAACAAAAATATTCGTTTGCTGTCGAATGAACTGTATGTACGCTGAGTTTTAGAATATGTCTGTGAAGTTTGGGATCCTTATGCAGCATTACCCAAGTTAAGAAACAGCATTACCCAAGTTAAGAGAGAAACTAGAGTAGTTTTTAAACAAAATTGCACGTTCCAATAATTGGAGCCCCTTTTCCTCCGTCACAGAGATCAATAAGGAACTTCATCTAAAACCGCTGAAGGAGACAAGAAAGATTCTGAGAGTCAAATTATTTCACAAACTGTTAAGTGGAGAGTATGACATCGATGTTTCCTTCCATACGTGTCCTTCCTAATATTAATCTCTCAGAACTGATCATCACCAAAACATAACTCCTATCTTTGCACAGACAGTCACATTTAGCAGTTAGCAGTTTCTTTCCGAGAACAATCAATGATTGGAACACTGTCTGTAGAAGTTACAAATTGCCCGAATTTAAACACATTTATGAAAAAGGTCGATATTCATGATGTGTTTACGCATTTTACCAATTGTAAATTTGTTGTAGCAGTTGGGATTCGATATGTTCCTACTTCAGTTCACTTTTCTGAACAAATGCAGTAAGCAGAATAAACAAATAAATATATTTATCTGCGCGTGTGTGCGTTAATATATCATAGAAGTTATTCGTTTAATGAGAGATGATTGAGATATTTTTCAATATATAAGATAAGGACAATAGTGTTTATCCCTTCTGAACATAGGATTGTGTAAACCATGGTGGGAAGCAGTTGTCTTGTGAGACCCCCTCTGCAAAAGACTTAGATAACAAGCTGATCAGATACTCGTCAGTGTAGCTTAATTTACAAAGCCATCGCTCAGGAGCTGCACGATCCAAGTTCGAGTCCTGGCGTCGGCAAATGGATTTCATGGATCGTCATGGATTCTTGGCTGTTGGGGTCTACACCCGAGGTAAGGCACGTTCACTGAGCCTTCTCTTTCTCTCTCAACGTGAAGGTGGATGTGCGGTTTCGCCTACAAAAGACTTAGATAGTAAGCTACCCAGATACTCGTCGGTGTGGCTCATTTGTCAAAGCGGTCGCGTCGGAGCTTAATAATACAGCTTAATAATACAAGTCCCGATGTCAACAAAAGGCGTTGTAACAGCCTGTAACCGACATTATGATCTGCATCTGTTACGGTTTACTGTTTGAGATCTTGCTCGTGCACTGACCTCTCAACTTTGATTAATTTAGTTGGATTGAATTTTTGGATTCCATTTAGGTTCCATTTTCATTTTCGGTCGATAGGGTCGATCTTTAAAAGGTATGAGATTTTATTTCCATGAAACTGACTCAATGAGCTGAAGTAATGTTACAATACAAAGGAACGATAGAATGCGAAAAAGATTGTGTTCGTTATTTGCAGACATGGTTTAAAAATAGGCGTAGTTATTTACGGCGGGAGAACAGGGATTAACTAAGAGTTAATTTTACATCGTGTAAGAGTACGGTCATTAATTATCTAACTCATTTACATAACTCAAGAACATTTTAAGCTGTTTCTGTTCTGTTTGCTTTGTTCACTTATTTTTGTTCGCAGTCTGCTCAAGAGTAAACTTGAAAGTTAATTAGCGCTCCAGGCGCAACGCACTTGTTTGTTGGCAGAGTTAAAAATACGCGGCATTTAAATTTCTTCTGTAGAACACACTCATACATGCACATTAAGCAAGCAAGAAAGCAAACATGAACGTATACGGCTTTTTATCACGATGTACCTTTGAGTATTACACATCATTATCCACATCAGTCTCTCTCCACTGACTTATATCGTTGCTGTTTCCTCAGAAAGTGTGACTGAATGCTTTTTTTTCAGTTATCTTTATAAACATTGAATGTATGTAAGAAAGTTTTCTCTATATCATACCGTCGGCATTATGCTGGCCAATTACGTTTTCTTAAAGGTCTTATTCAAAGGATGCTTGCCACTTGAAATTTATGGAATACGAAAGTGTTGAAATGTGTGCATAATTGTGTGATTCTCCTCCTCTACGGAAGTGAGAGTAACCGCTTAAGCTGAAACGCGTTGCCAGACTATATACTTGCGAACTTCGGATTCTGTTGTCTCAGTCTTCTAGCCACTGTACATGACAATCGGCAGACACAGGGCGGCCAATCTCGTTTGGATTCTATAAAGATTCATGTACGTTACATCACTTTCTCCTTCATTTTTGGAGTTGATAGAGGCCGAGCTTCTGATATGATTCTGCCTCTCGGGAAAGTCAGGTCTTCAAAGGCACTGATTGTCATTCGTGACCGTGTCTGACCGGTTGAGTTACGCCTGCAGGTATCTGGGCAGCTTATTAACGAAGTCTTTTGTAGGGAGAACCTTACAACAGAGAACACCGAACTGGCTCTAACCGAAATTCTTCGGCTTTCTAAGCTGGTTCCGAGCCAATGCGCTAAATACGCATGCCTAATAGCGTCGGCTAATTTAGGATTCTTAAACTGTGTTCCAGGTAGTTACAATACTTGTGAATCTTCATTAATTGCGTGTAAAGTGAATTTTATAGTGGTAGATTTTGTGTTTTGTGTTTTCTTCACGACCAAAACGGTCAATGAGCAGTCAAGCAACTCGTATGAAGACTTCTAGTCATTTTGAAACTCAGTTGTTTAGTCAAGTAAAAGCTACATTTCTCGTGAATGAGCAGGCCAAAGAAGAAGCGGTACCTGTCGTGGTGAGAAGAAACCCTGAATATTCTTAGTGGACGGGCATTGCCATATTGAAATACATCTCTAGGAATGCGTTGAAGGAAGGGTACGATTTCGGTTACCAAAACTTCTCACATGTGGCTGTTGCTCTTGAGAGTACCTGAAATTCTGAGTAGCCGAGATCGCTCATGATACCCAAGAGTGCCCCTATCCAACACGATTGCATGTTCGTCAAATATTATGCTGAATTATGCAATCTGGAACATGGCGTTCACATCTATAGTGACTAATGCGTATTTGGCCATTTTTATGGTCAAATTGAAGCGGCAAGCATCGGAAAAGATGATTTGTTTCCAAACAGCACTCCCCTGGCTGTGCTGATATTCCCATTATAGTCTAAGGCGTTGGTGGTTTATCGTCAGGAAAATATTGCGCAAAGGTATGTTTTTAAGGTGTCCATGGCGAAGAAGACGCCCACGAATTGCAGAAGCAGACGAATGGCTGATCAGTACCAGTTCTGGAATTTTGTGACAGCATCCAGTGTTATGATGCACAGTCCATCACCATCATGCAAATGAGGTGTCTGTCGTTTCATGCTGACATAACGTTTTGTGGTCCACTTTTTGTCGAACTTGCGTCTCTCCCGGTTGTCTACAGACCACTGCTTCGACACTGGCATAAATTTCGTGGCTGTACGAGCAGCAATTTTGCGATAAAAATATCCCGCTTCACGCAGGCCGAATATTCGCCCGTGTCCAAACTCCGTAACTTACTCATACGGCGTTCTGCAGCCCTCGACCAGGCACTGTGACTTCTCTTGAAACATGTACGGCTGGTAGACAATAATACACTACTTTCAACGCTCCTCTAGCGCACTCTATTTATATGGCTAACACGGTAGTTTATGGGGTGCCGCTTAGTCCACGCTAGCGATATATTCTAAACTTCTAAGAATGTGCATGCCCTATCCTGCTTTGCATTTCTTGTAAGTTTCATTTTATTTGTATGATCCCTTCATGGTATTGGAATTTTTACAAACATGAGTGTAATAATAATAATTCATTCTTTATTTCAATGAAGTCTGTGAAGTACAAGAACATAGTTTCACTTTTTTTTGTTAGCCCGTTGACTGAAGTTCTTCATTTCAGGGTGTGTCCTTAAAGATTTGTTGGGAAAGAGAGAAAAAAAAAATGTCTACACAATGTGAACTCTGGTTCACAATGTCAATTTCAACATGAAGAATTGAATAGATGGCTTTTGGATTTTGAATGAAAATTAGAAGTACACTTGCCATTTTACTAAGTCTTGAAGAAGAATTACATGAAAAGGCATTGCGAATTAAAATTTTAGCATTCTGATTTTTCGACTGCGGTCTTTGAACTCCTCAGTTAGAACATGAGAAATGTTATTTTGCCCATTTGTTAAAGAAGCTCGAGACGAGATCAAGAGGTGAATTAGTAAGGTTTAACTCATATATATGCAAATGAACTCACTTTTTGTAATTAAATTCCTTTACGTTCGGGGCACCGCCTACAATTTTCTCATTATCTAGAATACTTAATAACACCTGAGAAATCATTATATGATCATAGGAGATGATAAAATACGGAACTGTAATTTAAAAGGGTCTGTTAAGAACGAGTACATGTTATGTACGAGATATCTTAAGTTTAAAATCAAGAAGTGTCTCGTCTCAACTGTTTCATTATTCAAAGCAGAAGGTAACACTGTATATTTTGTACAGAACCTCCCCTATGTTCCCAATGACTTCATTGGGAGCTCATTGTTTAGGACTAGGTAACATGGTGATAAAAATATTCTGTTGAAGTTCATTCCTTACAACAGGGGTTCTACGAATCTTTGTTGACACCTTTTAATACAGAATGCAGAATCTCATCATAAAACCGTTTTCTGGCAGTATGACTACCTGTCATAGCACCAGAACAATGGTGGATTACATGGAGTGTATGGAACAGGAAACGGATTTAACATTCATACTATTTGCAGACATACCAGATAAATCCGCAAATACCTCGCCTATGGATGTTCGTTACTTTGAGTGACTAAAAAGAAATATTTACGAATGAGACACAACCCTAGTGCACTTCGGAAAGGTTGTAAGAATAAGTAGGCTAAAGTTCATCATGCTGCATTGAATAGAAGCTTCTTTCAATGGAAGCCCCGGGTTCGAGTGTTCAGCCATCGTATAGAATATGACTGGTGGCGGAAAAGGGGGTTGTACACCCTCACAAGAGACATGAAACTCACATTTTTTTCTTTACATAAAAGAAATGTGAGGTTGGCAGAATGTACAGAAGCATGCCTTTTGTCTACACCGGGATTCGAACATACGGATCTGTAATCTCCGGAGAGATTGTTTTTCCACTTGAGCTTTCCCGATAGGTATCTGGACAACTTATTATTGAAGTCTTTTGTGGGGAGAACTTTACATCTTCCCCCACGTGGAGAAAGAGGTCAGGGTACCTCCTGGCCTCGAGTAGTGGACCTTACGGACGGTCATTGGCCACTAGTGTGAGTTCCTGTTCGGTCGCTGTTGTACCGAAAACTGTCCTTTTGTCGACTCGGGGATTCGAACCTACGGATCTGTCATCTCAAGAGAGACGGCTTTTCTACTTAAGCTACGCCGACAGGTATTTGGGAAGTTTACTTTCGAAGTCTTTTTGGGGGAGAACACTTACAAGAACCACATAAAGAGGAAAACGAGTGGTGGTGTTTACGAAAGGCGCGTGCTAATTACCGCATTCAGGACGGATTTTAAGAAAACAATGTCATTTGGCACTTTTTAATAAACTTGCCAAAATCCCTCTTCCCCCATTTGAATTCGCTTGTTGGTTTTTCTGCCGTAAGTCGCTTAAACATAGTAGAAAAATCTCACAGCTTTCTTCTTCAATCCCGTAGGGTATACATGAGCCAGTTTTAAAAATAGTATTTCTGTGCACAAACGAACATGTAAGATCGTTCTCTGTTACCTCGAGTCCTTTCACTGAATAGAATCTTGTTATACTCATTGGTGTTTGAGGAAGGCATCAGGAAAATTCATTCGGATATATATTAAAGTACAGTATTATAAAGGAGGTTATTAATACGAATACATTACTCTTTAAACTGGTGTTCAGTAAGCCATTCATCGAAACAGTTAAATGTCACTTTGAATGTAGCCACGAACATCAGCTTTAATTGTGCCAACAATATATCATTTACTGAGTTTTTTCTCTGTTCCACAGTTCAGCGCAGTTTGTTGTTTTCATAAATAATTAGCGTGTAATATCCGTGGCCCGTTTTCGTGCCTGTGATCTTCTTCATAGATTTATATTTCTTTGCATGGTTTTAAATGTTGCATTATATGCAAAATACGCTTCCATATTGTACGTGAAGATCGAAATTATTCGCAGCTGCTCGGGTTGATCTTTGTGGGCTACTAGAAAAGGTTTCCCTTACTCGTTAAAGACGTCATCGGAAACATTTGCACGCTCTCTTCTTCGTCTGTTCAACAAGCTGCTAAATTTTAGAAATTTCCTTTTCCAATCCCTGATACGTCTACCACATGGGGGTTTTCTGCCGAAACATGTCCGGAAATTTCTGGGCACCTGAATTATGGATCTCGTTTCACAAAACCACGCTGCACACATCGCTTTTTTTTTTCAGTAGCATCTTGTAAAGAAAAGTTGTCGACGCCGGGATTCGAACCCGGAATGTTCAGCTCAGGAGCGACTGCTTTCCCATTTAGGCTGGGGCGACGAGTATCTGGGTAGCTTATATAGAAGTTCTTTGTGGGTGAACATTACAATCTATGACCAGGGCAGTCTATATGTACAGATGATGAGTGCTATAAAAACTTTCGGCAAGTCTCTTCCCAACGCTAAAAATCTTATTGCTGTAAGTTCTGCAGTTCTTATGTTTTGGAGATCGGAGATTTATGAATATGTGAAGGATTTTAGCCCATCTTGGTGGATTCTGACTCCTCCTTCTGCAAATGCAGCACAGCCGATTTTTTACCTATGAAATTACCCTCGAGCATTACGGGACCTTCGAGAATTCAACGGGTTAGTGTGTTTCGTCCGTGGCGTGGCCCTACTTATTTGTTTTTCGTTCTTACACCTTTTATTTTGTGGTTATTTTTACTGTATGCGTCTTAGTGAAGTTTAAAAAGTATCTATATCTTTCGATGTTACTACCTTAGAGATTTTTGGCTAAACGAGAGAGTTTTTCCTCACAACACACCATATGAAATTTTAATTTGCATTTAAAGACAATGAGGTTCTGCCTTTCTAAACATTGGTGAGTTTCGATCATGGTGACCAATTTCAAGTAGTTGGCTACATTCTCTGTGACCTTTTTATCCATCCAGAGGTACGCGTCCAAAAGTTAAAGCTTTCCGATAACATAACTGGACAAAAACCACTTTCGTTCTGCGTCTATATCATTTTTTCCTCATAGTTTTCATAGTTCATCATCTTTCATAGTCTTTTGTCAATATGAAAAGTGTAAGTTAATATAATCTTTTCATATTTAATCTTATTAATTGTTTTAAATAAATGTTTCTGATGAGTGATGGCCCATATATGATTTAAAAAGCATCCCAGTGATAATTAATTGAAAAAGATAAACACTGTAATCAAAAACAGCGACAATTTAGACACAAAAAAGTAAAAACAACTGCCATTTTCCTAAACAGTCCCAAGAACATTTTATGCCCATCGTAAAATCTATAACAATTACATCTCATTGCGTCTCATTAATTCCAAAATTGGCACAGAAACTTACAAAAGATTTCGTTACCAAAGTTTCTATGGTTCTCACATCTAATCTTTAAAATATCAAAGTTTCAGTGCAATTCGTTGATAAAATTAAGATGTATTACCCTCCCCCACCCAAAAACAATCATGGCTTCATTTGATGGACATATTTTGTTTATAAATGCTCTAATCTCAAGAGTTCTCCGATGTTCAAGTGATCGATTTACTGAATTTCATTTCGCTCGGAACAGATAAACATAACCACGTCATCTCAACACAAGCATGCGTTCTACATATACAATGATTGTCATTGCAAACAAACAGGACTAGTATTGGGGAGGTCATTTTCCCCCATCTAATGAGATTCACACATGCACTACTTAGAAACACAAGTTAACCAAAAAATTAAATTTCAAGTTTTGTGGCCGTTATGTTGACGACATATATGTCTTCTGAGAAGAACGGCTAGAAGAAATTTAAAGGATCACTGTAAAAATAACCGAATTAGATCCATATGTAAAATTTACTTTGAAACTTGGAGGTAGTAACACAAATTATTTTTATACGTTTTAGTTAAGAAAATGGGAAACAAAATTAGTCCCTTGATATACTATAAAACGTTCGTCACGTGTCTTCCACACCACCCAACAAATCTCTTTAATCCAGAAGCAAAAGGTGTTAGCCTTCTATACATTAAACGTTACTATATTTTAGAATAGTGAACATGTTTCATACTTCTGTTCATTGATAAGTAACATTTTAATACATTTCTCTGTTAATTTTAATATAGGTTGGGTTATTTATGTTTCTAATTGACAAATGTTTAATTTTTTCACCTTTTGCGTTTCCATATCTAGAGTCTGCCTGAACATCACAAATTGGTATTACTCGCTGATGTTGGACCACTTATTTAGAAGTGGTGTACGTCTTCTTATAGTAATGTTTACAGTGACATTTCATGAGTTCAACCTACGTATTTTACAGACATTCTTCCATTTTTTTCAGGCTTCTTTCAAGTTTCTTTTTGCAAGACTTGCAGGTCACATTCTTGCTCTCACATTCAAGACTTTTATTCATTCAAGACTTTCTTGCTTTCACATTCAAGACTTTTATTCATTCAAGACTTTCTTGCTTTCACATTCAATACATTCAGGTCACATTCTTGTCTTTTGCAGATTGATTTAAAAGGTTTAGAATAAAATAAAGGTCATGTTACGCAGCGCACATGCCAATGAAGAACTTACTACAATTAGTTGAACACACCACGGCGGTTTTCTAAGCAGTCATAAATGCACGCATACGCACTCACACTTTACATTGTCATACTTTGTATGAAAACTAAGGTAAGTAATGATTGTTAACAATTACTGAGTGGAAAAGTTTGAAACGATTAGAAGTCTTTATTTAATATTTAGAAGGTGGTTATTGATATTTTATGACATGGTCTTTTGTTGAATATTCAACATGATAAACGTGCATTCATGAAACGTTGTTCATTTTATAATGTCTTTCTTTGTTGACCCGGCTAAGTCAACGCTACGAGCATGAGAGTTCGACGTCATATCAAAGTTTTTAATCTGAGCCCTCGGAGCGAGCGTCTGCAGCTCTACGTGATTTCGTAGAATAACTACATTTTGCAGACATAATTCAACTCAACAATAAATACTAATGCACCTCTCAAAAACAATGTTCTCCGTAAATTTTTAACCCAACAAAAATATACACTTTCCAAAATACTTAACTAAACTTTAGCAACTTGCTAATGGAAATTAAGATGAGTCA
>JJRW01S0001235.1:155571-167396 GCA_001188405.1 Loxosceles reclusa
TACCAGGTGCCGACATGAAAAACAGCAGGGAGACACAAAAATATTTGTAAAAAAAACAAATCCATAAATTTTATAATAACATTTCTAAATCAAATATGTCACACATAAAACTGAATGCATTACAATTTAAAACTTGGCACAATTTCATATATGATATATTGCTAAACATGCATCATACTAAAACATTATTACTTTAGACAGAGACTAAAAGATGTCTATGCAAGGGACGCAAAACACCATGTACAAATATTGAGAAAGTAGAGAACCTCGATATGAACCATTTTTACGTAGGAAAGCATGATCGGAAACTGATATGTAGCTCTCTCCGCCAGTGCTACAGATAGCCATCTCAGGATTCCTAATTAAAGCTTCTGATGCCATTGGAGAACATGCATCGTTTTACGAACGGCGAGTTGGCGTCACTTCGTGTATCGGTTAACTGACGGTTGTAGATAACCCGCTGTAAATATGTATCAGGAAAGGTACCCAACTAGACGAGTATGACGTTGACAAAAGCGGGTGGCCACGACCTACCCAAACTTTCATCGTGGAAGACGCTGTGAACAGCAATCCAGCATACGTGTGGTTTCCCGTGCCACAGGATATCTCTAGACAGCCTAAGGTGCGTTGTAAACGCCGGGGCCTTACACCAATCTCATCCCCAAGACGTACAGTTACTCCTCACGAAAGGTTATAGGAGACGTGTATTTGCGCAGCGGTCTCTGCAGCGAAGTACAGTCGACCTGGAATTCCCAAGTTGTGTTCTGTTCACACATAAAGCGTCCTTCGATGAAGAAGGTCTTCAATCCCCGCAATGCACACGTGTAGCACAGCTCCGCTTCCCCATTAATGTTTAGGTAATTTGTTTTTAGTCGGGGGTGTCTATAACCTTCTTCCACTCCATATGAGCGTTCGGACGTACCTGACGTTTTTGGAGGAGGTACTTCTGGATTTACTGAATGATGTACCCATGACTCTTCTTCGCCATTGTAATTCCAACACGACGGGGGTCCAGCTTTTTTGCCATTCCACTACGTGAGTATTTGCACCACAAATTTATGGATATTGATGGATGGCCGTTGCATGGCCCCACACTTTTACCTGATATATGTAACATTGACTAATTTTTGTGCGAGACCTTCGTAAGCCATGATGCAGGAAACGTCTCTTTTTTGTGACATACCACGTAATAAGAATGGCATTTGCCGCTGACAATATCCGCGAAACTGCAAGTACCTTTTAAAAGGTTCGGTATCCATGCGGCGGTCGGTGTCTGTCATGCATCACTGAAAATGGTATGAACTTTGAACACACTTCTTGTGAAACAGTATCATGCGTCTCCCATTTTCGCTACTGTTAAGTTTCGCATAATAAATCGCTTTACACTGCTTTCTGTATTGTGTTCTCGATCTACATTTATGTCTCTTTATCGTCTGCGAATCGCTTTTCAGGTCATGCTTTCCCACGTGACTAGAATCGATGTCCTAGAATCTAATCGATGTCCTCTACTTCCCTTAAAAATTTGCACTTTGAATCTTGAGATATCTGTACAATAAAAGAATATATTCATTCTCATCACACAGCTGAAGTTAATAAATTTACATGCGTGCAATTATTTACCGTCCAACTACGCTCCATGCGTACCGAAAACCGCCTCCAATTCGAAATCCGTAACAACAACTTAAAACCCATTAATTCCTATAGAAATTCGTCCATTTCAAAGAGTTTAAATACTTTTCAAAGCTTAAAGCTCTCTAGACTACAACTCATCATCTATACCTGTGTCAGCGGATTATACGATAATTCGTTTAAATTCTCTTAGAATTCGTTTAAAAGAGTCAGGAATCGATGATCCGCCGCCCTCTTGAATCACCATACTACGCCACTGTCTTAATTCGTTCATTGAAATTCTTTAAAATCTGCTACCGACCCCATTCCTTTCAAACCCTCGAAGTCACTGAATTGTTTAGTACAAACTGACGTGGTACTAAATGCACCACAATCAGATCATATGTTAATCTCCTCATATAACAACGTCCTTATGAATGCAGAGCCCTATAAATAGCTCTACAAAGATCTGAATTACAAAAAAAGCAGAAGAACCATTCTGGTATTTTGGACAATCCCTTAGTATGCACTCAGTTTCATTCATAGACAGTAGAAGATGAACTTTGACAGCATAACCTAGTTAACAGCTTTAAACTCATTGCAACAAGGGAACTGTTTATTTGACGCTCTATTCTTAACCCATAAATAAAGCGTGACTCCACACCTCATACGATCATTAGACAATTAGCCAGCTACGCGCGTTGGAAAGACTATAAATTGTGTCCAAGAGATGAAAGTGAAAATTTACGACACTACAAAATCAAATCGTAATTTGATGTCGTTTCACGGTGATTTGTGAACAGGCCAACGATTTCTCATAAACAACGCTACATGTGTTGTATGTGGCATTGCTAGCAACATTATCGTAAATAACACCCAACTGTTGACTCCTTACTGTATTCCAATTATCGTAGTAGTTCCTACTTTGTTTCTCTTCAGCGAAAATAATAATGTTATTGTATATATATATGATGTGCTCTTCAAAAGCCTTTTCTTCGAAAGCTACATATTCCGGCATTACCGAATATTTTCTTTAAAAAATGAAGAGGCAAGCCAACTTTAGTGGAGACTGAAAAAACGCATGTTTTTACATCAGAGGTTCTTGGATATACACTGATGTGCCAAAAGTCCTGGAATACCCACTAATGCGTCTGACCGCCGTTAGACAGGCGAAGCGCAGCTACTCGACGTGGCATAGAGTAAACTTGTCGTCTGGGCCAGGAAGCTATCTGTATAGACGTCCATAATTACCGAAGTGTTACAAGGACAGGATGTTTCGCGTGAACGGACATTTCGATCATTTCCCAAATGTTCCCGGTGGGGTTCATGTCTTGCGATTTCGGTGGCCACATCATTCGCCGGGATTCTCCAGAATGTTTGTCAAACCAATCGTGAATGGTTTTGGCGCGGTGACGTGGCACAGTGCCACCCTGGTAAACCACATCGTTAGTTGGACGCATATAATCTATGAATGGCAACAAATGTTCTCCATTGCAGCTGAACATAACAGTTTCCAATATGTGTATGGCACCATTTGGCCGGAAGACCCAGACCTTGCCATGGAAAAACGCATCCCACCAATAAGGAACCTCCACCAACTTATACAGCACTTTTTTGACAACTTTGGTAAATGGCCTCGTGAGGCCTGCGCCACACACGAACCATAACATAAGCTCGTACCAACTGGAATCGTGACTCATCTGACTTAGCTAAGGTTTTCCATTCATCTACCGTTCGACTGGTGTCTTCAAGAACCCAAAATAGGAGCAGCTGCCGATGGAGGGTTTTTAGCAAAGGAACTCGCATGAGTTTTCTGCTGCCATTTCCTATCAACATCAAATGTCGTACCCTGACCTCATTTACATGTGCCTAGTACGTCACTCACTCATTGTTGCTGTTATTTAACCCCTTGTCGCTTTCTGTTATTAAGGACTCCTCTACTG
Source organism: Loxosceles reclusa (assembly GCA_001188405.1). NCBI lineage: Eukaryota > Metazoa > Arthropoda > Arachnida > Araneae > Sicariidae > Loxosceles > Loxosceles reclusa. Next base: position 159,123 of record JJRW01S0001235.1, read on the forward strand.
GTCGCGATCATTTAACCCCTTGTCGCTTTCTGTTATTAAGGACTCCTCTACTGGTCGCGATCATTAAATACACGCGTTCGACCACTGCTTCGTCCATAGTGGGAGGTTATGCCTGAAATTAGGTCTCTCGGCACACTATTGACGCTGTGAATCGAGGAATGTTGTGTTTCCTAACCGTGTCAGAAATGGAACGTCGCATACGTCTAGCTACAACTTACATTCCGCGCTCAAAGTCGTTGAATTCTCGTCGTGTAGTCGTAATCACGTCAGACACCTTTTAACAGCACTCACTACCGTACCATTGAAAACCCTGGGAACGCACAGATCATTTATGCGTATTTTACGCGATAGTACCGCCACCTGGATATGTTCATAATACTATCACGTGTCTTTCGGCATATCAGTGTATTTCTAGAATAGTAGTTTGATACGTCTTTCTGCTAGTTAAATACATATATGTGTATACAATGTCACATGCGAGAAAATGTATCTGCCTTTACGTAAAGCAGGAGACATGAAAATGAAATGATATTCCAATCCCATAAAATACTCAACGTAATGCAAATGTCACATAAGGAGTGAATAACACAACGTATTCTTCTTCTTTTGGAATCACCCTTCCGTCTGTTTTTTGTGATTGTGGGGAAATTAAAGAGAGGAATTTCGAAAGAAATTTCACGGTCCCTTGAACAGGTTTATTGTAAATGGCAAGCAGACTCAGAAAGTGTTGCCTCAAAAAAGTGTTACGTATACTATAATGTTCCCTTTACTCTAAAACTCAGCTAAATTTCGTTTGAATTTTAAAGTGCAGAGTTTTATTTAATAAAGAGCAAGCTTTCTTTGAGCAGTTTATGAGGAGACGAAATCTTTTGAGTTATAACTACATGAGAGAATTTTCTTTTAACAGGCAAATTTTTAAATGCTGAATCTCAATAGGATAATAATGATGATGTTGCTGCTGATTATGATTATGATAATAATAATCACGGTGCGGTGATGATGGTGAAATGTCAATGTCTCATGATTGGCAGCTACCTGTAGCGGGTCTTATTATATGAATCTGTATTTACTTCTGGGAACTGAAAAAATTTATACTTTTAACCTTGACCAGCAAGCTGAAAGACAATAGGACTTTAATTATTGTTATTCGTAACCTATTAGGGCATAATCCATTAAGTTTTTAGAAGGAACGTTTGCGAAATTATTGTACCTAGTAGCAATAATGCAATAGACATTCGTAAAATTTCTAAAAACCTCCATAACTTAAGTCACCTGGATGTCTGGTTTGATGCTATACTTGTGTTAATTTACCTAGCACATTCCGCAACATATATGATACAGGACATTAAAGAACATCTTAGTAAAGATCAAGTATTCGAGGAAAGCCAGATTACCTAAAACTGAAGAATTACAAACATGTTCTGCAATAAGTATTGGCAATAATGTAAAACAAGCTAGTACAATTCATTTTTATAATATAAAGTGATCCACGTAATATTTCAAATTGCAGCTGTCCATCTTTAACTCATACACAAAATAAAAAGATGCATGAATCTAATTCTAGCAAATTTCAAAACAATTCTCAGGGTGCGATACTTCCTGCAACTCAATTATCTCATTCGTGTTTATCTGTGAATCGTACAACTATCGTATTAAGGCGATGCAACAAAATCAGGTGCAATTATTTAGAAAGGAGAAACAACTAATAGAATAAAAGAAATTTATCCGAAGTATATTCGTTTTGAGATTATACAGGGATCTGAAAAGGAGCTGCCATCAAGTTTCGTTGAGGATGTGGAATCCACAAGAATGGCAGTTGTTAAAATTGAAGATAATTAAATTTGAAGTTTCCTGGGAATAATAATTCTATATTTTCAGCCTTTGAATGCAAGAATACTGCGAAGTGCATAAATAAGTGTACACATCAATTACTATTTGATCGCATTGAAAGTCTCACGCGTTTATTATTATTAACTGCAGTAAACATGTTCCATTACCTCCTGTCGCACTTTTGGGAGCGACGAGGTTGCTCAAAAACGAATCGGAACCACATGGCAATGTAGGGTCTTTAACGGCACGTTCGCGAAATAGATGACATTAATCGATGATATAGATAGCGTCGTTCCATGGTGTAGATGCCGGTTATAATGCCATTGTTGAAGGTTATGGCCAGTTCAGCGCTTTGAGTACGAGATTCGAGCATTATATCTAAAGTGGAATTCAATGTCCACCTTGAGTGTCAGAAAATAGTGCGTCTGCTGCTAGAATTGGCGTCGATTTCATTGAGCGTTCGGCATACCTAATACGAAAGTAAACTCAACATTATTCTCAAGTCCAATTATCAAAGATAAGGTTTAACCCATCACAAAAATATCAGTTTCAAGATAAACACTTAAATGTGCAAAAAACACTTAAATAGCAAGCTTGCTAAACTGAAATTAGGAAAATCAAATGTAAGTCAAAGCAACTTATTTATTAACGGACGAGCGATACAAAAAAATAAACTTAGTGCTAAACTCGCACTTAACTCAAAATTCAAAACATATATATGCAATAATTCAAAACACTGAAATATAAATTCAATCAAAGTGGAGTACTAAATGTACTTTCAAAATTCAATATGTCAAATAAATGCAATACGGTAAGTACTTAATTCACCTTACGTAAATGTTACTTTAAATGTGAAACCTTTTAGTCTCTTAGCAAGGATACCTTTATATTCAAATAACGGATTTTTAAGTAGCTTAATAATAATTTACTTAGCATTATTTCGTAAAATCAATCAAGTAAACATGCTGCTATCGTGGAATTTCCGAAATCTACGAATAAATGTATGTACATTTCAAAGCTGCGTATTTTACATTAAACTCATCTCACCGCTTCCTTTCTGAAGTCGGCAATAATGGAGCTAGAGCCAATATAACAGACTCTGCCTCGTGATGAACTTTGCCTTCTTCCGTTCAGCACTTCGGAGCTTGTAAAACAAGCCTAAAGGTCAGCCTCTAGCTTCTTGATTGTCCCTCGCTTTTTATGTCGCTTTTCTATACGTCACCCGTGACGTTTTCTTTTCCATATCTGATTTTTATGTTTAGAGGGCGACGTTCAATGTTCATTTTTTTTTCGTGCGCTGTGCTTCTCTTGTTAGTGATTATATTAATTTGGAAAAAAAAGGAATTGTTAATCATTACGTATCGTATTGCGTAGGGACCACTTAGTGGGCTCACACATCGTGCCTTTTCGTCTAGACAGAAGAAGTTACCGGATATTTCTGGAGGAAGTATTGTTATAACCATGGGATGAACCACAGGTTCAGCAGCCGTTGGGCCACTGTATGTGAATCCTGCAAGATGGGATCCCCCGACCTTTTGAATCAAGAGATTTGTCAACACTTTAACACGACATTTGGGTAAAGGTGGTGCAGGCCTAGTGAGTCCATTTATTTGTATGCAGGAACGTCCGATCCATCCCCTCCCCCTTCTAGATTTCACTTTCTGGCATCACCTGAAGTCTATAGTGTAGGAACTGTTATTTTTATACTGTAATGTCCACCCACAAAAGACTTCAAAGTAAGCATAGAATTACAGCGTCCGCGTAGCTTAACCGGTAAAGCGGTTCCTCTGTAGTTGAACGTTCCGGGTTCGATTCCACGCGTCGACAAAAAGTAAAAGATTTTCTTTACAATGCTCCCTGCGAAGCGGCTTAATGCCTTTGGAAACAAACTGTTTTCTCTTAAAGACGGCTGGGACTTTGTGCTTAAAAATACCTACGTTCTGTGTTGGGGTTGATTGTGTGACGGTTTGGGAATTGGACGGCGCAGATGGAAAGCCCACGAGTTGCGTTGAAACTCGAGGTCGCGGGTTCGAGTCCCAGATGCCGTTCACATATTTTCTTCTCCACACGGAACTTTCTTTAAGAGAAAACAGTTGGTTTTCCAAAGACTTTATGCCGTTTCGCAGAGAGTATAGAAATAACAGTTAGTTATTTCCGCTGCAGAGGTAATATATATTTTTTACAGTGTACGACCGTTATCGTAGAGAGTGTGGAGAATCTTGTCGCAAGCATCTCCGTTGCGGCCTGCACCATTCTAGACACACCTAGATCAAGTAATCTTCTTAGCACCGTTCAGTCTGTCGTTGTTTTGAAAAAGGTGGATCTGAGATAATGTCCCAAAACCCTGTTCATCAGGTATTAAAACTACATGCATTACTTTTACATTTAACGTTGTTTGTGACTGTGTTTAACTGATATATATAACAGGCTCATAAAGAAAATTTGAGTTTAAGCGCAATTACGTTCTCAGAATGTCAGTCGCTCTTGTACAGTAGAGGTAGCGTCAAATGAGAACTATACTTAACTAGCACCCATGACGTAAACGTCAATTCACCCTGTGATTTTTCCTTCCAAGTGCATGCATGAGTCAGGCTACGGGCATGTCGTCGTCAAGGCCGAAACCACGATTTTCCAACTTAGCTTCGAACACGGTTGTCTCGTTGCGACTTCACAGTATCTTAAATTCAGCTTGAAGGATAGCAGCCGAGGCCTACATTTTTGTTTCCTATTCAAACTGCAAGATACAGAACTATGGGATTTCAATTTACGGTATTTTATAACACTTCGTCTGGGAAAAAAAGAAGATTGAAGATTCCAACTTGTCACGTTTTACTTCCCTTATCTCGTTTCGTCAAATGGTCTACGATTCAATGTTAATTTTGTTCCGCTGCTTCGCTTCTTAGTACATATGTTAAATTTGGGAAGGTAATTGTTAATCATCATACCTCCTTGACGTTACCTATCTACAGAAGAATGCAATACCGTATGTTACTCCAAACGTGTCACCTTAGCTCGATATACTGCATGTTCGACTCCTGTCTTGGTTAGTGAGTTCGCCAGATATCTTGTCAATTGAACGCGACAGATGATCTCTGGCAAGGAACTCAAGCTTCATAGTTTATAATGCCCGTCACTATATACCACCCTGAGTTCTCCAAGCTGTATAAGAGCTGATCTTATTGTTTCTAGAGGTGGAATGCTCGCAATACTGATTATTACACGTTTTTTTCAATCAAAAATCCTAAAAAGTTATACATTTTATCTTTGTGAAATAAGTATCGTTTCCTTAATCTCTTTCCTTCATGGTGTTGCAATTTTAATCACCAAAAATGTCTATTTCTTGTCGTTTAATGAAGGCTTCTTCCTGGAATACAGAAGCAAAAAACAATCCACTGGGAGGAAATCCAGATAGAATGAAGTGCATGATTCCTAATTCAGGATAATAGCACTCATGTTTCAGCGTACGAGATGGGAATGTTTTGCTGTTTTTCACGCTATGAATGCATTCTGGTAGTTGATGGAATATTTAGAGGCAAAAGATCTAATTAACCGAAATTCTATATGCTCTGTTTTCGACTCCAATCGTGTGTTCTTTATCTTTCGCGTTTGACGTAGTATTTCTTCAAAACGTACTCCAAATATGTTCAAATACATGAAATATGCATAAACATGTACAAGAGTTCTGCGTATTGCATGGCTTTGAAAATACCTCAATGGACAAAGTAAGAATGAAAACGAGTTTTCAGGTTTGATGAGTAACGTTTCTAACGGATTCGGAATAATGACAGAGTCCGTCTATGGAGAATCTCCCATGAAGACATAAATCTAACATGAAATCAAAGACATGTACATACCAAGAGACCTATAAAACATATAGACCGGGATTTTCAATGAAATTTAATGACAACAAATTGAAGACAAATTGAACAGACGAAATCCAGTGTAATGGCATTGCCGAAGTGAAAGATAAACATAGCCGACTCCGAGATTAAAAACAAAATAATAACACGATATGAGGAACCGTTTTTTTTTTTTTTTTTGTTTAACTAATTTCTTCTCAAGAAACATTTATTGAACTCGTTGTCTACCAACACACACAGTTTGCCACTTAAAAACCACTGAAAATGCGATATTTTATGGTGCAGTTCACTACACGAGTCCTTCACATTTCTCCAAGTTATACGACGCGTTTTCCGCATTGGGTCCTGAAGGTATTTGATAGTATGTTCGGCCTGTTAGTAGTATGTTCGGCAGGCAGGACATAGGATTGCTACATATGTTTGTAAACGTTGGCAACAGGGGGAACGCTACGTCAAAAACTTGCTGATTCGTTCCACCCATTCATTCCATTACTTTACTCTATGGTATCTGGCTCCTTCGAAAAGGACCTGCTTTACCAGACACATCGACAGCCGGAAAAGTTTAGTTCGACGAATACTCCATTGGGCTTGGAGCCCGAAAACGAAGGGGGGGCAGCCATGTTCCTTTCTTCAGGCTGCAAAGACTTCACTTCCTCCTTACTCTCGTACAGCCTATGTCTCTATGGTGCTTCTGCAGTTCTTCGATCCGAATATGGGTCTACGGCACATGTTGACAGGAATTCTGATGTTGTTTGCCCGTCACTGTATAAAGAAAGAAATGCGGTAAGTTACGTCATTAATGCCAGGAATAAACACAAAATCCAAGAATAGATTCCACTCTGATGGAACACCAACACTAATATCCCACCTACTTTCATACCCGATGTGACAGTTATGTCCATACGTTCATTTGCTACACATTGTAAATTAGAGGTTGATATTCTCATGAATTCTCTCAATAAAAACATTAATGTTCTTTACCTAGAACTACATTGTAGAACGCCTCGATTAAATGATATGTGTCCGACACATTTCATATTCTTGCATACGCATGATTCATCTGAGCTAGTATAATTTATTCGAATTGTGCTGCCTCTGAGAGACCAGTGGTTCCCTCTTTTTGAACTGTCACTATTTGTCTCTCTTGATATGTCTATTTATGTACGGTTGATCGTACGCAGTTGCAATTCATATATGTCTCATCTGGTATGCTGCCTCGTATGACTCCGCCTTGCGGTTAATGATACAGACACATTAGTGATATATTGCAAACAACTAACTCATCTTACGAAAGATGTACATGAGAATAGACTAATCGAGAAAGATAGACAAGTTAAATTCAAGAGAAATCTGCAGAAAACTAAAGATTTGAATAATCCGAAAAATTTAAATGGGTACAGAAAGAGACAGAGATTCTTTCCATATTCATAATGAAAATGAAACATAAAGAATCTTAGAAGCTGCGTGATTCCTTAGTCAATGCATAAAATCGATAAAAGGGAAACGTGCTATGGCATGTGTGCTTTTTCAGACTCCCTGCCTTCAGAGAAATTGCTGCCAAAGAATAGTATCTAGTTCTATAGTCGACTCTGAAATCCTCGACTTCTCACAAACAAATTGCTCACCCAAAGTAGATCATAGCTATTTGATGTTTACTCCAGAAGAAAGAAAACCAAATTTGAAGCGAAAGATCATATTTGAAAAACATCAGGGTTTTTCCCATATGATTCCAGTACACGTTATCCGCTTGGGAGATAAGGGAGTTAAAAAACAAGAAATGCATAAGCAGTCTTCAGCATTCCTCATCTGCTCTTGTGCAGGTGTAGTTTGTAATGAAAACAATTTAACCTTTCACGGCTATCATAGCGATATCTACAAAGGATATATTACTTTTTGCAGCGGGATATAACTTCACTGTTATTTTCAATTCGTTGCTATCGGTATTAAGCCTTACCAAAGCCAACTACTTTGTGGTAAACGACAAAGTTCTGTATGAGGAAGAAAAACATGAACAGCGGCTGGGACTCGAACCCGCGTCCTCGAGTTTTAACGTAACTCGCGCGATTACCTTCTGCGCCACGTCACGTATAATATGACGGTCTGGGAACCGAACAGCGTGGCGCAGAAGGTAAGCTCGCGAGTTACGTTAAAACTCGAGGACGCGGGTTCGAGTCCCAGCCGCTGTTCATGTTTTTCTTCCTCACACAGAACTTTGTCATTTATCACAAAGCAGTTGGCTTTGGTAAGGCTTAATGCCGACAGCAGCGAGTTGAAAATAACAGTGATAGCGATAACTCTTTGCGTACAAGCTCGAGGGAAGAGACAAGCAAAGTTGGTGACGTCACGAGAGAAATGCAAATGCAGCGATGGCCAAGAAGCGAGGAACTGCTCTCTCTCTTTCTCGTCGCTCTCCCAGGTCACCCGCTACCTTGCCTTTGACAATGTATTCACCCTTCTGCATGTTTGTGCACGTATGCGTTTGTGTGTGGAAAAAATTAAGTGAAGCGCGACATCATATAATGGATACTACTCGGCTGCTACCACATAATATTATATGCGTCCAAAACTTGCCCGACGTCTTGGA
>JJRW01S0001250.1:148118-159050 GCA_001188405.1 Loxosceles reclusa
AATAATCCATTTTAATAATATTAACACTTCGTAATTTGTCATCTCCAAAAGTACGCCCGCCTATTTAGCCTAACAAATTCGAAGTTAAATATACTTCTGACGGCATTTTACCAAGTAACGGAACCACAAAATCGTATTATTTCCGCAGAGGAGGGGGAAGGGAGCAGAACGAATATTATAAGCTGAAGTGTACAAGATGATGTCACCTCTATAGAAATTCCATCGGCATGCATTTAAAAAGAACGAAACTTTTATTACCTTCTTCCAAGCCAGCTTCTTCGCAAACCCGCAATGACTCAAAGTAAAACACTAAACCAGTTTCATAAACCGAATGATTCACCACCGGCGATGACAAACGGAGGAAAATGCTAAAATCCGAGGCTACCTCGAACGACCAGTATAACTTGTGCTTTGCAAAGATGTTCATAGGGAAACAAAAAATCCGGAACGTCTGGTACAGTTAACGTTCTTTCAGCTTACGCGCATTTTATTGCTTCACGATAATGAAGACAAACACGTTTGGCACTGTAGTTTCGTTTTAATGGCGCGCCCTTTTATTCTCAATACTTCATGGAATTCCTTACTACACAGAAACTTTAAAAATACATCACGCAAGTGAAAGCAAACAAAATTATTAACAAAAACATAGAGTTTATCGAATTGCTCTTTGTTGATGATAGAAGTACGCATTTGTAAATAATCTAAAACAATGACATCTCAAAAAGGTCTTATGCTATCACGTACTGATCCCTGCATTATGAACTTTCGGCATCGGAAAATTCAATTTGGTTAAAATTCAAGAATTTCGATAATTTTGTTTAACACTGTACCAAAGTGGCAAGGTCCAACTCAAATCAGGACGCTGTATAGTTTGGTTTCCAAGTTTCCTCCAGAACAGCTAATATGGAACAAGAGTTAGTTTAAGAAGCAAGAATACAAATCGTTTGAGAACCAAATTATTATTACCATGTATTCAACTACGACACAGTGTCACAGTTTTGAGAGGGACAGTAGTTAGCTTAAATTTCATGACGCTTTGTTTGTGAGATAATCCTTATTGCTACTTGTCTATCACATTTGCTTCGTATTTAGCAACCAATAACCTTTCCTTTCCTATTGGCTCTACAGCTGCAAGTTACAAATAAAAGCTTTTTACAGACTATCAGAATTTTTCAGACAATTAGATATCATAACCACAACATAAACAGAAAAAGAAATGCAAAGAAACAATGTATTCAATAAAGAACAGCGATAATCATAGTTGTCAGTTGTCATAACTCAAGTGTGCCCCCCTCCCCCCGATAAATTTTACATAGAGTCTACAATCAATGATAATCCAATGCTTGTAACTAGCATAGGAAAGTGTTCCCTGTTACGCAAATGGTTGGATAGCTGGTTATTTGACGTCTAATGGCACAAGTGCCTGTAAAGCCATGCTGTGACAAACATAAGGTAATGACGGAACACCTTATGGCTTGGGAATCTCGGGGACGCCACGTTATTTTCCGTAAGCAACAAAAAGGTGAGCCTCCGAGGTGATGCAGAAGGATACCGCATCTTCCGTTCAAGAGCTTCGTGCATAAGAATAAGATATATTCAGAACCAATAAGTTATTGACTGCATTTAAATATTTTAATGTGAAATCTATGGAAATATTGTACAAAATCGCAATGATTCGTGAGCATTTGACTTGACATTGAAAAAAGTTACACTGAAGACTCAGACACTTTTGGATAATGTCAAGACATTTGGACTTGTCGATTTCAACGTTTCGATGTGATTGCACGCATCTTCAGGGAACTGAAGGCATTATGACAAGCTGGGTCTTGGGCAGAATATTTATACCAACCATCTCAAATTACCCAGAATTTTGAGAATTCAAGAGAATTCTGGGAACTTCTAAATTAAAGAAAAACTCATATCTTATGATGGTGTAAGAAGAACTGGGTTCCATATTTTAGACAGCTTCATCCCATCTTCTCTATAGAAATTCTCCGTCTGCTTTAGAATTTCCATAGCCTCCTGAACCAACCTGTGGAACAATAGGTTACTTTTCCTGAGTAGCGTGGCTACTGCAAATTTTATCTAATGATTCTTTTCTATGGCGTGTTCTGTTACTCCAGACTTCTCTGACTGGTAAAGTTGCACATATCTATCATGTTCTTTCAACCTGGTGGAAAGAGATCTTCCAGTTTGCCCAATATATATACTCCTCCACACTCGTAGGGTATTCAGCAGACACCTGGCTCCATTCCGTGTTTCTGTTTATCCTTCACGGGACTCAATCTTGATTTTATTTTATTTGGTGGTAGAAATATACCTTTTATCACGTATCTCCTTAGTATGTTACCAGTTCTGCCCATAACGTTATGAATGTATGGAAGGAAAGCCTTCTTCTTCATACCTTATTTCACTTCCGTTCTTTCTTTGGTTGATGGTGTCTTTCCCCTATACATATCCGTGTAAACGAGCGGCTGTAACAATTAGCTCTGAAGGCAGTTTCGAGATATTTCTTGAAGATGGTTAGCTTCACATATCTTCTGAGCACAGGAAACTAATGTTTTCATTACTCTTTTTTGACTTGGTTAGTGATGCGAATTTGCATGCAGATGTATCTGTATATGTTATCTTTCTATAAACTTTGCGTCCTAGAGTTCCGTCCTACTTTCTTTTCACTGAACGTCCGAAGATGAAAGTTCTCTCTTTTACATTCTCCATGGTATAAATTGTATCTCTTGGTTTATCCTATTGAGGTGATCTAGAAACAGTTTTAGGACCAATTTAGATGGTGTGACCCAAAAGTATTTATGTGTATTGACCACTCTGGTGGAGAAAGCCTTCGAAGTTTAATTAAAAACCTTTATAGGAGGAAGTTTTCTTTGGAGCAGATTCTTGGATAAACTGATGCAAAAGCAGCCTGTACTGTTGAACAAGTTGGCATTCCTGAAGCGGTGTCGAGATAAAAACACCAATCTTGACTATGTGAAATTGAAGAAAGTCATCAAAGGCTGGAAGACGACACCTATCTGCCAAAGAAGTAGACGAGCACTACTGCGAGAGAGAATACAATATATCAAACATTGAAGGCATGTACATTGAAGGCATTGACAAAACATTGAAGGCATGTACTGACATGAGTAATGTCTTACGTGAAACCTTGTCGAAAGGAAAGTGGATAAGGTTACAAACATACAAGTGGAAAGAGTTTTTCATTCTCAAAGTAAACTCACATTCGGAAATTTGCAAACATTTGCAAGTCGTGTTGAAAAGGAATAACAAAGGCAAAAACTAGATTTGAAGAAAATTGTAGTAAACCTTTGCAATGAGAATTTAATACTGGCAGAAATATCTGTATTAAGCAAATGTTTTAATTATGCTATAGCGTCAAAAATTATTCCAAAGAAGGATATAATCTCAGAAATAGAGGATGCTGCAAAACCTTTATCCGACGAAGTTGCCGATGAGATCAGAAGTAGAACAGCATGAGTATTTAGAAGATCGATACCACTAAGGAGTATCAGTAATGATGAGCATGTAGCTTTGAAAAAGCTAAAGGCTAATAAAAATAGAGTGATTTTACGAGTAGACAAAGTAAATGCGACAGTGATTATGACATCTGATATGTATCATGACAGAATAAAGAAATTTCTATCCAGTGAGTCATATCGGACACTCAAATCAGATTCAACTTCAAAATTTGAGCGACAGACTTTGAAATTGTTGAAAGATCAGAACTAGGACACGATAGAAAAGAAATTGCTGCTATCAAACAGCAAGGTTTCGAGAATATACGGTTTGCTGAAGATCCACAAGCCGAATGCTCCACTAAGACCTATATAGTAAATGCCAGAGTATCTCCAACATATTATCTTGCAAAATACCTGTCGCAATTATTGCAACCACACTTAAGCCTAACGGACACACGTGAAATATGCTGCTCACGTTGAAGAACAGCTAAAAACTATAAAACTTGAGGGAAGAGAGATGATACACTGGTAAGAGAGAGAGTTTCGATGTAGTTTCATTTTCCACTAACGTACCCCTAAATGAGCCTTCGATGATCGAAACATTGTTCCCACCAAGATGTGCCAGGTTATTTGACCAATACTTGCGATCCAGTTGTTTTTCTTGGACAGACGAATCTTATGAACAAAAAGCCATGGGCTCACCATTGTCACCAACAGCAATAAATCTGTTCGTGGGAGCACTGGAAAAGTGAGCCTTGAAAACGGCGAAGAAGCCTAAGGTATGGATTGGTTGGTTGGTTCTTTAGTGTTTAATGGCACAAAACCTGAAAGGCCATTCTGTGTCAAACAAAGGATAAACTAAGATGGCAAAACAAAATACATGCTAAAGAAACGAGCACAAAAAACAGATGACTGACAGTACAATGTAAAGTGTAAAACAGGAGATTTAAAAACCGGACAGGCAATGAAAATGTGAGGAATTGACAAAACTGAATGGCAGAACTGAAATGAAATGGGGAAATGACAAAACTGAACGGAACATGTAGGTGACTCCTTCCCATGCAAAAGGAAGCCATGTCAAGCGTGTGTCCAATGCGGTGTCGAGTGGGCAACACGTCCTCTCGACGAGTAAAGGCGAGAAGTGCTGGCCAGTCCGCTACTACAGGTTGTATGTTATGTAGCTTGTTCGCAGTCTGTGTCCCAGAAGTCTTGCCAGCGAACATGGAGACGGGCCCGAACAACGGGATTCCAGTCGGTGAATGAGAAGGGCATTCGCAGACGACCCGCAGAAGACACCGCTGCACGGTCTGCAGCCTCGTTCCCAGGAATACCGACGTGACTCGGAATCCAGCAAAAGCGGATATCAAAGCCACGAAAACTCAACTCACGCAGAGTAACAAGGATGTGGGACAACACAGGGTGGGTCAGATGCTGCAAATAAACAAAAACCTCCAAAGCACTGAGTGAGTCGGAATAAAAAGAAGTACTGAGCAGAGAGCAACGTTGAATATGTTCCAACGGTAAGGAGATGGAATGCATCTCGGCAGTGTATATCGAAGCCTGTGGAGGAAGACTGTCGGTAAGCGCAACGCCGCAGCACACCATAGCAGACCCAACGTGCCCGTTAGATTTGGACCATCAGTGAAGATGGGCACATGTTGGGAATACGACGCTCGATGTCCAAGGTTGTGCTGTACATATTGAGCGTGAGGGGTGCTACATTTGGCAAACCGGCACAGGTCGAAACATACAGAGGGCTGAATCTGCTCCCAAGGGGAAAGAGAAACCACGACTCTCTGCGAAACATCAGGAAGAAGCAAACCAAGCTCAGTCAGTAAGTGGCGCATCCGAAGGCCGAAAGTAAGAACGCAAGACGGTCGTGCATCAAAATGACGCGCAAAGGTGGGTTCAAATACTCGGCTCCATAAAGGATGTGCACGTTGAGACCGCAACTTCAGGGAATACCGTAAGCTCAGCATCTGCCGCGACGTACAAGCTCTGTACAGGAGATGGCCGGAAAGCACCAGTGCACAGCCGTAGTGCCTGGTGAGCTACGGATCGAGCACCTATAAATGAGACTGTCGGGCAGATCTATAGACAGTACACGCGTAGACCAGCTTGGAGCGAATGAGTGATCGATACAGGCCCAAGAGGGAGACACTACCTGCACCCCAAGATATGGACGACAGTACATTAATAATGTTGAGCGCCTTGGTACATTTCACTTTCAGATTACGAATATGCGCTTCGAATGTGAGGGATCGGTCGAAGATGACGCCAAGAAAACGGGTTTCCGGAACGACCGGAATCGTAACGGATCCTAAAAGAAGATTCGGATCCGGATGCAAGCCCCGTCTGCGACAGAAATGTATGTAGACGGTCTTTGTCCGGAGAAAAGCAAAACCCGTTATCATCCACTCAATGAAGCAGCCGGTTCAAGCTGAGCTGTAATCGACGCTCGAGAAGTTTTATGTCCACAGAGCTGTAAGAGATTTGCAAGTCGTCAACGTACATCGAGCACTGGATTCCTGGAGGAAGAGTGGACACAATGCCACTCAGTTTGATGATAAATAATGTGGCACTTACGATATCGCTCTAGGGGAAGCCTTCTTCCTGAGGAAAGTGGCGGGAAAGAGTGGTACCAACACGAACCTGGAAAGTGCGATCTGCCAAGAAATTCTGGATAAACACTGGCAGGTTTCCCCCGGAGCCCTATAGCATGGAGATCACGGAGTATACCATAACGCCAGGTGCGATCGTAGGCTTTCTCCAAAGAAGATTGACACCAAATGTGCACGACGAACGGACGCTTCCCGGATGGATGTCTCCAGGGCGAGTAAATTTTCTGTAGTGGATCGAAGCCGCCTAAAACCACTCTATAACGGAGACAACATACCACGAGATTCGAGGAAATGTACTAAACATGCATTGACCATCCTTTCCATTAACTTACAGATGCAGCTGGTCAGTGCAATAAGTCTGCAATTCGAAAGTGAAGTGGAATCCTTACCAGGTTTCGGAAAAGGCAGCACAATAGCATGTCGCCATGCGGACATGCTATTGAACATCTTTCATTCAACCCATTAAAACCCACTTTGCTGAAAGGAAAATAATTTACTTGGAAATTGGCTTTGCGTAAAATTCAACCTTAAATAATTAGAAACATGTAGACACTAGATACTTAAATAATTAGAATATGATTATAAATTTTCTTTTCAGTAAGGTTGGTTTTAATGGGTTGAAAGGTTCCATACCTTCCAAAAATTCTTTGGGTGTTTATGAAATTCCTTGTCAGTGCCTCCTTGTCTACGTTGGTCAGACTTACCGTGCTCTCAAATTCCGTCTCTGAGAACACAAAAATCGTGGAAAAACCAAGAAACCTTGCGGTTTGCTATTGCCAAGCATTTTTGTGATACAGACCATCAGTTCAAATTTTCCGACGCCAAAGTTATAAAAAAAGGCACGTTCACCACACAAACTCGATTTTTTAAAAGAGTTTTAGATTTTACGGGGGAGTGAAAATCTAGTTCATTCTGAGTGCCTTCCTTCCCTATCTTGCGCTTGGAAACCATTTGCTAACCGTCACCACGAGAGCGCGCGCCGGGCTGGAAAAGTAAATTCCTCGCTGCAGTACTCATTTTCTAGCATGAGGTCAGTTAGTTCACTAAGAACGCGCTGTCGTGTTAACATCTTCCAGTCATCGAGTTTAGAAAAAGGTGGATCCAGGGAATCCACCGAAACCATGGTCAACTAACTGTGTATTTGATCTTTACTTGAGTTCAACGTTGCTAATATAACTGTGTGTACTATATTTTACACAAGGATTTGCAAATCATTTACCATTCGGCACCCAGTTCGAATAGCCGAATTTTTTTTTTGTTGTTGTTGTTTGGTTAAGCGGGTTTTAAGGACATACGGACCTGTAAAACAAATATTGTGCCAATTACATAATTAGGAAACACCAAATGACTCAGGTACCTCGAGGACGCCACGTCACTCCCTGTACTCTCCAAAAACCTCAAACTCTGAGAGTTTCGAATAGCCGAATAAGTTGGGTGTTAGTGGATGGAGACTCTGTTCCTAACTGGACAAAAAATGTGACAAATGAGAAAACAAAACCTAGTAAAATGAGTAAAAGTGGGATGATGAAACCGGTTCGCCACTCAGGAAACCATGGTAAAAAAAAAAAAATCAACGAAAAAGCAAAAATAAAATTCATGACACAAATGGAAAGAAATAAAAAAAAAGCTTCAATATGTTAAAATCAAATGATGGTACTAAAATCTTTAAAACGCTGCGACGAACTGACGTAAAAGCTGGACCTTCGACGAGAATGTGACAGACTGAGATAACTTAGCAACAATGTGAACAACAGAATGACGGCTACTTTCCCTTGCAGGTGTGTTCAACGCACAGACGAGTAGCAACAATTCACAATGTGAGCAGCGGGAACTGCAATTCTAGGCCGCAACAACAGGTTTTACCGAATGCAGCTCGTTCGCAATATGTGCTCCCAACAATTGCCTAGGATCATTACAAAGCAATTGCCACGCTTACAGACAACGAAGGGTTCATGCACGCGTAGAAATTACCCGCACAGAAATTCGCGACACAATATGCTTTCTCATTCCAAGGAATGCCAACGTGTCTTGGGAAATCCAGCAAAACAGATGTATTATTGAGCACCCAAATCTCGTGAAGTAAAAAGAATGTGGAACGAAACAGGGTGGGTTGTAGGCTGCAATGATGCAGTAGCATGTAAAACACTGAGCATGTCATTAGTACACACAGGTCCGCAACAGAGCTATAACAGTGAATGTATTCCAATGCAAAGGAAATGGAATGAAGTTCGCCGTGAAAATCGATGCCTGCGCCGCAAGATGGCTCCAAAGAGAAAAAACATTGCAGCTAACCCTTGCAGAAGCAACATGCCCGTCAGACTTCGACCCATCTGCAAAAGATTGAAGCATGCTGAGAATACTAAGGATTTTTGGTTGATCAGTTCGGTAATTAGAATTTAAGGGCAAACGAACCTGTAAGGTCATGTGATATAGACACAAGGTAAGTGCAAAACACTAAATGGCTCTTAGCACCTCGGGGACGCATGTTAGTCCCCGTAGTCATCAAAAGGTGAACCCCTGAAGGGGCAGGATTAATGGCACAATATCTGGATATATTATACTGTGCCAAATTATAAACGTAACCAAGGCTAAAACAAAACCACGTGATGAATAAACAAATCACGAAACAAAATGAGCATAAAGAATGAAATAAAAAAATGTCTTATCTACAGCTATGTAGGGTACAATCCCCGAGTGTATACTAGTGGTATGAGTTTCCGGCTTGAGAGATTCCAATTCAACGAATAATACTGATTTACGGACAATAATAACAAATGCTACCTCCCTTAGTACACCCTGCAAAATGTTTTGTGAAAGCAATTCAAACAAAGGAAGGAGATTAGAGAAACCAGTAGAGGAGTGGGGGGAGGGGGAGATTAGAAGAAGCGGTAGATGTTTCATGAGAAGTTGAACCGAACGTTAAACAGCTTAGTAAAGTAAAAATAAAGTCTAGTTTCGTAAGTTTACTCACACGGCATTTAATACTTTTCGCAGTTTACGAAAGATGCCAGCCAAAACCAAATCTTAAAGAGTTTAAAAATCACCTGTGTGTGATTTTTCCTTCCGGCGGAATGATGCCAAAAACAAGACGAGTAATGGGAAAGGGAAATCAACAGCCGTGTCTAGAACGCCTGCCTCTATTTGCAGACGAAGATCAGACGACATTTTATCTAGCAGAAGGCCAAATCTCCAGAAATGCACATCCGGAATTATTGACACTAATTGCGGGGTATGAGTTTTGTAGGTGGTCGTGGGTGGAGTTATGCGAAGGCTTGCGAGCAATGGTTAAAGGCACAGATTGAAGAAGATGGAAGGCGAGGACCCATCATCCTTGTGAAAAAGTTAGACTATCGCAGTGGGTGGTGGTCTATTCATCTAGCTACATTATCAAGTTCCATTTCTAGTCTGTCCTCTGTGTTTTGATTTTTAAATCTAAGCGAGACGAAACCAGAAGGTCACTTACGTGTGGTATATCAAATTCGTGCATTTAATAGAAGGTTAAGTCTGTTTTAAAAGAGATTATATCGCCACTTTTTCTAGATACGTCTAAATAAGGTAAAACACCCACTTTTTTCACAGTAATTTTTTTGTAAATGAATTTTTGCAGTTGTTCTGAAACAAGACTCGTCTTAACTTCACTTTTCCGCAAAATGTTTGAATACTGAAAGAAACAATGCACCGATTTGCCTACGTGTATACACTATCAGTCTAGCAAATTCTTAAATATGTAAACACAGGAAACATGTGCATTTTCATTACACAGCCTGGAAGGCAAGCATGCAATCATTAATTACAATTTACGGTCATCAATTACAATGTAATCAGTTATATCATTATATAGAAATTACCCTATAAAGGATCTTTTTGAATATTGTGATAAATTCAAGATTGGTTGGTACTTTGCAATTTAATGACAAGGATCTGTAGACGTCACTACTGCGCTAAACACAATTGTTTAAACGGAACACTAAATGGTTCGAGAAAGCCAGGCCACTCGTTGCAATCGCCATTTTAATCGCCAAAACAATCTCGTAAACTCTAGACCCTATGAGAAGTTTCCAAGACGTTTTGATAATGCTGTGAACCTGGCAAAAGAATTATTCAAAAACTAGGGAAGAACAACAGTAACGAATATTCCTTAAAAATCGATTTTTTTTTCTTGTACATACAACCAACTGTTTACACACAGAAAAGTTTTCGTAAAATGTTAATGCAGTTTCGTTTAGCATATTAATATTTCCCCGGACTACGTTTGATTTGGTTTTATTAATTAGAATTTAATGTCAAAGGACCTGTGTGGTCATACTGTGTCAAACACTAGGTGAGTACGAAACAATAAAATTGAACTCCCTCAGGGGCTCACCGTTTTCTGGTGTTACCACGTCACTGTCTGTACTCGCAAAAAAAACACGACGAGCCCCTGAAGAGTTTTAGGACTATGGAAAAAGGTTCGCGAGGATGGAGGAAATTAACGACCAGTAATAGTCAGTGGGGGTGAGATTGCTGAAGTTTAACGGGGCCAAGAAATGTGGAAAAATATTTTTACGTTAAACATACGCTGTACTTAAAACAAACATCAATTGGTCACGTCTGCCACAGACAAGCCTTTGAGTGTCAATCACCAGCAGGAAACACATGGAAAATGCACATGAAGAACAGGAACAACAGAGGCAGCATGAATTACTGTGTGTGTGTAAGAACACATTCTTTATTCCACATCTCGTCTACTGCAGGTTATCTATTGTTTGAAGAATGGGATCCATGTAAAGCATAAAATTAACCTAAGAGAACCATCCGTGAAACATTTATCATTATTCTTTCGAAATGTTTTTAGGGAATTGTTT
>JJRW01S0001250.1:161606-173693 GCA_001188405.1 Loxosceles reclusa
ATACAAAATAAAAATAGACAAAAAAGGGGAGAGCTCTTTACTTTTCACTTAACTTTCGACGCCGATAATTAAAATTTACTGAGCAACCCTTTTCGAACCCCTACACACAACCAATCCCACCCGCTAAGATGACGAAATAAGACAATTACTCACCCTTCCCCCAACAATTCCAGAAACGGCTCGAAATTTAACAACAGTCGACTACAACTCCGCACAAATTGCAACGAAATCATGATCTTCCCTTCTGCTCCGCAAACGTCCGAATTCCGCTTCGAATCGACGACTCGCTCTAAACAAAATCACTTGCAGACCAAACTTGCAACTGTAAGAAAACCGAACGAGTTATTCACAACAAGACCGCGAAAAACTACACAATTTCCACCCTCACTTTCCTTCTAAACAGCGTGCGGAAATTTGTCGATCTTCGGAGCAATCACGCAACATCCCACGTCACGCGGCTTTTCCAGAACTCCATCTCTTTTCCCCAGCTACATTCGCGGAGCTTAACTTTCCTCTCTTCAACTGACGCAAAGCAAAACAGGTTATCTCTGTGCTACGCTCCAACAGATGGCGTTAGAAGAAATTCCATTTCAGTATTAATGGGGTTAGATTAGAATTTAGATGGTTACACACAAGCATTCTGAGTCACAAAACTGCCTACAGAATTGTTGAGTTTTAGGTATAAATTTAGAGCTGATTGCGATTGGTTTGATGGTTGGTTTGTTAATGTTTATTGGCACAAACCTGAAAGAGTCATTCTGTACCAAACGCAGAACAAACAGAAGCAAGACAGAACAAAAAGAGTTAAACATACAAGCACAAAAGCAAACAAAATGGTAAACGTGTACCCCGGTAAGGCACAGCCTCACAAAGGGCACTCTGCACCAACCTGTGTTCATGAAATTACGTTGTGGATATTCTTCATCTCCAGGGGTGATTCCTGAAGCACTTTGGGAGCCGTCAAAGTGTAATCATCCGTAAGACACGTGATGGGTGTGCATAAAATCAAAAGATAAAACTGAGGGTGATGAAATCATCGCATCACATAAAGTTAAAAGTTAATGGAAACAAACTAAAGTTAGGGATAGATATGACAAGAAAGCAAAAATTGTCTCAAAATGGTAAAATCAGATGAAGTTGCTAAAATGGTATGAATGTCTAAAACATGAGAATTAAGAATCGGAATGCGAAATGACTTAAAAGCACCAGTCAAGGAAAATATGTTTAATGGACAAAACTGATTGGCAGAAGGAATATGTAGGTGGTTCCTCGCCACGCAAAAGGCCATGCGTGAGACGAGTGTTTCCCATGCGAAACCGAGTAAGACGTCCCCCGTCGAGAAAGGTCAGAAGTGCACGGCCGGTCCGCAACTACAGGTTGTACGGCATGCAGCTTATTCGCATTCTGCGTGTCACAGAAAGCTTGCCACGATTATGAAGATGAGCACAAATAACGGATTTCCATCCGGGGAACGGAACGGGCATTCGCAGATGACCCGCAGATGATTTTGTGGCACAGCCCTCATTCCCAGGAATTACGACGTGTTCCGGAATCCAGCAGAAACGGACATCAAAGGCACGAGTACGCAAATCGCATAAAGTGACATGTATGTGGGACAACACAGGGAAAGTGGGATGCCACAGAGGAACAAGAGCCTCCAAAGCACTGAGTAGGAGTAAATGTAAGTCTTAAATAGAGAGTAACGACGAATGTGTTCCAACGCCAAAAAGATGGAATGAAGCGCGGCAGTGTAAATCGAAGCCTGTGCAGGAAGACGGTCAGTAAGCGCAACTGTACGGCACACCATAGCAGACCAGACGCGTCCGTAAGATTTTGACCCCTCGGCAAAGTTGACCACGTGTTGGGAATACGCCGCTTGATGCGCGCAATGTCAGGAAGAGGCAAACTAAGCACATTCAGTAAATGATTCATCCGACTGCCGAAAGTAGAAACGCAAGACAGCCGTGCATTGAGAAAAGACTTACCTGGGTTGGGTTCAAACACTGAGCGCCATAGAGGATGAGTATGTTGAAACTTACTTCGTGAAGTAGCGCAAGCTCAGCATCGGACGACGGAGCTCAAACGAAGGTTCATGTGAACCGTGACATACAAACTCTATACAGGAGATATCCGGAAAGCACCAGTGCACAGACGTTTTGCCTGGAGATCCACCGGATCGAGCACCTTTAAAAGAGATCGGCCATAACCATACAGAGTAAAAGCATAGTCCATCTTGGACAGGATGAGCGACCGATACAGGCGCAAGAGGAAGACATGATCTGCATTCCAAGAGGTAAATGACATTACCCTAATGATGTTTATCGCCTTGAAACACTTCACTTTCAGATGACGAATGTGCTGCGAAAGTGAGAGATCTGCTCAAGATGACACAAAAAAAAAACGGGTTTCCGGAACGACCGGAATCGCAACGGATCCTAAAAGGAGACTCGGATCAGGATACAAGCCCCGTCTGCAACAAAAATGAATACAGACGGTCTTTTCGGGCGAAAAACCCGAAACCCCTTATCATCCACTTAATAAAGCAGCTGGTTTTCAAGCTGAGCTGTAATCGACGCGCGAGACGTCACATGTTCACTGAGCTGTAAGAAATTTACAAGTCGTCAACGTACAACAAGCATTGAATCCCTGGAAGAAGCGTGGACAGAATGCCACTCAGCTTGATGAATAATGTGACGCTTAAAATGACGCCCTGGGGGACGCCTTCTTCCTGAGGAAAGTGACGGGAAAGTGTCGCGCCAACATGAACCTAGAAAGTGATCAGCTAAGAAGTGCTAGATAAATTATCCGACAGGATTTCCCGGAACTTCACGATCGTATGCTTTCGGCGGATAAAAAAGATCGACACCAGCACGACGAACTAATGCCTTCCGTACGAACGTCTCCAGGGCGAGTAAATTGTCTACAGTCGATCGAAGCCGCCGAAAAGTGCTCTGGAACGGGGACAAGACGACGTGGGATTCAAAAATATGCAACAAACATGCACTGACCATCCGTTTCAGTAGTTTGCACATGCAACTGTTCAGCACAATAGGTATGTAGTTTGAAAGTGCAGTGTGGTCCTTTCCCTGTTTAGGAAAAGGCAGCACAATAGTATGTCGCCATGCGGACGGAAACTCCTGCTCTAGCCAAACGCGGTTAAACAACCGCAATAACACAACAAACAGTGAATAAGGAGAGAAATGTCGCATCATGGCGTAGTGCACAATATTTCGAACAAGGCGCAGTATCGCGAGAACGAGACAGAGCTGTCTGCAGCTGGAGAAAAGTAAATGGAGAGATGTAACCTTCCGGTGTAAAGGGTCGGGAGGAAATCTACCTTCTGCGGAGGATTTCACCGCCTGGAACGATATGCTGTAGTTGGAGCTACGTGAAACCTGGGAAAGAGATTCGGTCAAAACATTCGCAATCGTTGGAATATCTGACACGATCCCACCATCCGTGCACAAACAGGATTTTGAGTGGGACGTATAAAGACCACATATGCGACGAATCTTGTTCCAAACAACCTTAGAAGTAGTGGAAGATCTCATACTGGACACACCCCTCCGCCACGACTTCCTTTCTCTGCGACGGCGGGCTGGCCAGGCGAACGCCCGAGTCCGCTGTAAACGCGCCATATTATCCAAAGTCGTATATCTGAGGAAAATGTTCCACGCCTTCTTCCCCGCTTTCCTGGCTGCAGAGCAGTCGTGGTTCCACCATGGTTTAGGTAATCGAGGTAAATGCGTCGAAGTGCGTGGTACAGAAGACGCAGATGCTCGGAGTATACACGAAATCACCTGATCCACTACTTGATCAATGGTCGGAAATTGAACCATAGCGTCCGTTAAAGCGGAGAATGTGGCAAAATGATTCGAATTGGCAGAATCAATTTTACACTACGCCAAGCGGGTAAACTCCCTGCCAGTAGTCGTAGATTACTTGACAGACCACGACCACAGGGTTGCTGCGATGGAGTGAAAAAAAAAAAAGACAGAACCAGAGCAGTGAATGACCACGTTGGGGCATGAAAATTCGTACGTAACCTCACAAGTTATTCAGTAGGGATGAGCAAGCGCTCAATAATTCGACCCCTGCAATTGGTAGAGGAGCTTCCCCAATGAGTGCTGTGACCGTTAAAATACCCAAGCAGAAGAAACTGTTGCGGAAGCTGAGACACCAGATCGTCCAAAGTGAAAAAGGCCACTGTCTCCCGGTGGTAGATAAAACAGAGCAAATCGTTAGCGTATGCCAACAAAAATACGCACATCAACAGTCTGTTAAAGCGTCTGAACCGTCAGGGTTATGAATGGCGCGTGTTGGGAGACGAGAAGGACAACGCCTTTCCGAGGCTCAGAAGAGACATCGTCCATGCAATAAATACCAATGTGACGCAGCTGTACCCGAGAAGTCGGACGCATGATGTTTTCCTGTACAGCAACACACAGGAGAATGAATGTGCAATAACTATTTCACATCATCGACGTTAGCACATAAACCACGACAGTTCCATTGAACAAATGTAGTAGACATAAGGAATTAAGTAGCTGGCGGTAGCAGCTCAGCTTTAGAACGCTCTTGTTTGGAAGAGGTTGTCTACAGAGTAGCAGGAGGTGGAGATGTATACGTACAGTTTTCATCCTCGCACGCGCAGAGCTTACTGAAGGAATTTGGTAATTTATTCTGCCATGTAGAACCACGCAAGATACTATCTTCAAGACCTTCTTAGGTCCTTTTTGTTTTACGTTGGTGGACTTAGGCGCAGGAGTAGGCTTCGGTGAAGATGAAGTCTGAGTCGTACAGGAATCCTTGGAAGACTTCTTTCGCTCAGAAGACGCAGTAACACCAGAAAGTGGAAAAGCGGAAAACACATACGACGGAGGAAAGCCGAGCGTTATTTGGACGGCTGTCGACTTGTAGCTGACAGTAAACGCCGCGTAAGACCCGTGGAGCGGTTCTCGTGCGTAGGATGTCCGCAGAAAGGGCAAGCCGCAACTGGACGGCACTATCTGTCCATGACCAAAACGCTGGCATTTAAAACAGCGCAGCGGACTGGGGACATCCGCAGCGCAGAACAGGGGAAATACCCAGCTTTGATTGAGGATGGTAACGTGGGCTTGTGAAATGTCCGAATAACTTGTTTCGTCGACACAGTCTGTCCATCTCTACGCATAGAAATACGACACAATGCCGTAACCCCTTGAGCGGTTGGTTGGTTGATGGAGATTTAATGGCACAAAACCTGAAAGGCCATTCTGTGAAACCCCTTGGGCGGAGAGTTTCTCAACAGGCTCCTCCTTGGAGATATTCAGAACTACTTCTGAGATCACTCCCCGAGAGGAATTGAGAGATCCATAGAGTTAGTGGAATTGGCAGGTTTGAGAAAGTTATGCATTTTAAGTGTGAACTAGACTGTTCAGGAGAAGCAGTTTCTACAAGCAGATCCCGATCGTAGTTTTTAACAGATTTAGGTGTACCGGTAAGAACATAGAGACTCTTCTAAATGACGAAAACGGACAACTTGGAAAATCCAAAATCAGTCGAATCGATGACAACGAAAATTGGTTCATTGGAGTCAGTAATAGGCGGCGGTGAAGCTGATCATTCGGTTCGGGCTCTCCTAGAGGGCCTGTTCTTAGAAGATGAATTTTGAAATTGCATGATAGTATGATTCGGCTCCCGGCAGCCCCACCCATCACCGAGCCCTACAAGGGGGAGTGCAAGCACACCAGGGCTAACCAGGAACTATACCATCACGATTTGGTCGGCAAGAAGACTAATCAAGCAGGACCTGGACGAGCAGTTGACCCCAGCCAGGACAGGCGAAGGAACCCGCCATCGAGCCGATTGCGACAATCCGGGCAGAGACTGAAGCTCTCATCTAGCTGAAGTCGGGGCCAAAACAACGTATTGGGGACAGTACATTGCCCCTCAATTGTCAGGATCCCTATTTCCAGCGACACGGGTCGCCGCTCAAGGCAAACGTGCAGCTACGCTGAGGGTGTAGATAGAAGCCCTCTAACCGTAGGAACAGCGGTCCACACCGCTATCCCCGGAACAAAAACGAGATAGTAATACACGTACGGGACATAAACAAAATGGTACAGAAACCAAAAGGCATACAGTGTGCAAAATGTAACAAAATGCGAACAGAAGAAAAATGCGGACATAGGCACAGAATCGGAATTAAAGCAAAGGTCTGTGCAAAGCGACAACACAAAAAGAAACGGGAAGGTGAATCAAGAACTAAACGGTGACATATGTGACTCGGGGACTTCACGACCTTCCCCGTACTTACCAAAAAGGTAAGCCCCTGAGGGAAGCTGATTGCGATCCACGTATACAGTGCATCGTGGACAGAGAGGGCTATAAGTATATACTCGACTCACTGTATCTCGCCGACAACGAAAGGAGCAATATGAATACGTGGTACAGTTTGAACTTAAGACTCATTATTAGTTTACGTTAACCCCTTTCCTTGCCGCGGTCGTTAACGTCCGAAATTTTTTACCGATCCCCATGTGCCACGATGCCGTTAACAACCGCAATTTGAAAATCTCGCTAGTAGCTATAACGGTTTCTATCCAGATGGCGCCACATGACCGAGTTTTAACTTCGCTGTATATATTTATAAATATTTTAGCTAAAATTCAGTACTTAACACCAATAATGCATTATGTGCATATTTTGAAAATATACCTTATAGTTTTCAAGTTAGTACATTTGAAATCCGCAACTGTGACGCGCGTGTAGCGAAAGTGGATCGAAGAAAGTACGACTGTGGATAACAGACAGGGCTGTGGACACCGCGAACTAACAGGACACCACTTTCGTGCGGCAGTACGGGTTGATTGGTCGATTGGAATTTAATGGCACAAACAGCTGCAAAGATCATGCTTTATCAATGACAGTAAGGGACTGTTCAGAGTTATTACAGCAGTACAAAAATGCAAGACTTATTTTTATCTGTTAGCACAATTCGACGCCATCTGCTTCACAGGGGACCCATCCTAAGCATCCCTTTGCGATGAATTCCTCGAAACCTCAAATGCCGATGCATTAGACTATGAGATCGTGAAAAATGGGAACGTCGTGCTTATTGGAAACATCGTGTTTTCGGATGAGTTCAGATTCAACTTGGACTACAATGATGGTCGCACATGCATAAAAGGTACTGTGATGAGTTTCATTTTCAAGCATTCATTTTAGAACTAAGCATCAAATGCGATGGTGTTGGGCAAGGGCTCTATTACGTACCATGCGCGATCCCGCCTTTTGAAAATTATGGACAATTTCTCAGCAGTCACTACAACACGGAAGTAGCAAAGGTAGGAATCGTACTTTCCTTCAGAACATTTCTCTCACTACATTCTCGCAGAATAATGAACCCGCCATGTTACCAGGAATACTCAAGCCCTCTTTGAAGCACAGCGGATGCCGCTTCTTCCCTGGCTTGAGCATTCGCTAGACGTGGCGCTCATTCAATATGTCCAGTAACTCACCAGTGAAAATCATCCAATAATCAATACCAATCAACTGTAGGCACGACGAATGCAAGTAGCCTGTTAAACCACTCTTTAAGACAACATCCAAAGCCTTCGTTGCTACAGCATAATGAAGTTATTATTGCAGATCTCTGAAGTTTTACAAGATATATTTACAGGTATTAATCTTATTGTCCTGAAAATGTAATCAGAACGTGCAGTCATATCAGCAATCTGTGAAAAAAATTTCATATTTACTGCACACTTCCTTCGCGGTGTTGCACTTTTCACAATATATTTTACTGAGCAAAAAAGTTTTGATCGAAACTACTATTGAAGAACTGCCTAAAAAACGCATATTTGTTTACCTCAAAAGAAAAGTACCAGTTAATGAATGTCTTTATATTGCAAGCGACTCTGCAAGAATCAGTTTTGGACTGCATTCTATAACTCAAGTACGTAATGGGTTTTGTTAATCAATATTCCACATCTTAACGACGGAGTTTCAATTGTATGAGTTTTGGGGCATATTTACTGATTTTATATTTCCACATGACCTCTATATGTCCACTTGCGCAATTAAATTCCAATTAACCAACTTACTCTTGACGAATACGGGAAGAGGCGTGGTGCCCTCCCTCATTTCATATTCTCATTTTATTTTTATCTAGCACAATATGATATGAAATCATGTAATCCGAGTTAAAAATTGTATGTTCTAAAATTTTATAAAGTGAAATATAATAATTTGTTTCTTCCTTTATGGACTCCCCTTTGAGCACAGTGATGCGGCGTCCCCGTGGTTCCTGATATCACCGGCCGGTGGCACGAACGTCAGAGCACTATATGAAGAAAATTTACAAAATACAAACTAACGTATTATACACTATGTAGAACTTCCACCCATGTGAATATAATTCAAAAGCATAGGGACACACAGTACAAGAGATTTCGGATTATTCTGTATCAGTGGAAACTATCACTATCCTTGTCCCGATTCCCCAACAACCCGTCGGTGTATGTGGTTTATTACAGCACAAAAACACGTGAAGAAAGATAAGAACCTTCCTCTTCAGAATAAGACATCCAGGATGTCTATAAGACAAGAACACAAGAGGTAGAGCATTAAGACCTTCTGGCTCGGGATCAAAGGCGGAACAACAAAATCCTTGACGAACACCTCGATTCAGACATCGAGAGCAAAGGGTTTAGTGTCTTGCCAAAACGGTGTTGATGCGAAAAACCTCCCGTGAGTGTCACACAACGGCCTTCGTGCACGGAAGCCAAATTGGCTTCCGAGGAGTAGCACGTGCTTCAAAAGGCGTGAATCTAGCGTGCGTTGCCACGGTCTAATTCTGCTAGTAAACAGCCGGTGGGGTTGAATGAAATCAGACTTTGGCAAGGCAACAGGGAAATTAAAGAGCCACGCCACCGATGACTGAAGCGTCGGAATTAACCCTTTGGCGGTCACCGTAACTTCTGAGTGCATCAATCATTATTCGTCGCCCTGTTTTAAATGGTACAAGGTCACGGCTTCAAAAATAATTCTATCACGATTCAGCAAACTTACTATTTAAAACACATACAACTAAACTATAAAAAAGGAAACGTGAACAATCCGTGGCTTTCCAAAAAGACAATGCTCAAAGCATATGCGTATCAAAAATTTTGGTTTTGAGGAAAAATGGACGTTTTAAAAATGTGTGGAATTGGAGAGTTCTTTGCTCCTAAAGGGTGCCAAGAGAGCACTTATAATTCGAATGAGTGAATTTAAAATTTGCCTAGGGATTCAGATAAATGCAGTGTATGCAACAGAAATCGGTTAGCTTTTTGGTTAATTAGAATAGCACAAGGACTCGTAAAGGCCACTCTGTGACAAACACAAGGTAATGAGAAAACATTTAATGGCTCGGGCACCTCGTTACTCCCTATACTCACCAAAAGGGAGCCCACTCAGGGGAATAAAATCCGGTTAATGCGATTTTCAAAGTCAAAGCTACGGATATATGCATAAAAGGGATCTAAATTAATAGAAAGTTTTTGTGAATAATGTAAGCTGTGTATTTCACTTACCAAATAGACAATTGCTTACTACTTAGATAATCTGTAATCAGAGTAACAAAACTAATGAGCACTGAGAAATAAAAAAATGAGAAATTTGAACATTTTCACAAGCATAATTTATTTACTACTTACCAGTTGCCGTTTGTCATTAGTTGTTCAATAGTTCAATATCTCATTATACTATTATTCCGAGGCGTATTAGTTCAAAAATAATAGCTTCAAAACCAATCAAATCAATCACGAGATTCATCTTACTCAAATACACACGGTACAAAAGGTTAAAACTATCAGTGTATATTGAATAATACACCTTAATGTTGGATAAACAAAATTACACACGCAGTTGATACAGTAGAACTACCTTTAAGACACCTACCTTGTCAACCTACGACTGCTTGAATAAACGAAAGAAATTTAATGAAGAACACACAAAAAACTGTCCGGTTGATTCTTGGCAGGGGCAGGAAAAACACTTAACAATTTTACGCGTTAACAATATTTTTAGTAATTGGTAATGCAGCTAGTTTTTTTTTACACGTTTATTCGTCTGAACAAGTTCAATATTTACTCCATTACGGAGATTTTCTATAACTCAAGCCATACATTGAGTTCAACACCGAACAACGGAAGCATGCAAAAAACAGTTTTGAAAAGGACTTTTTCAAATTAATGAACAACTCAGTGTATGGTAAGACCATGGAAAATCTCCGTAATAGAGTAAATATTGAACCGGTTCAGACGAATTAAACGTATAAAAAAACTAACTGCATCACCTTGTGTCTTTCCACTGTATGAGAATTTTTAGTGAAGACTGAGTTCAACGTAAAGTAACCACATTAAAACTCAGTCGTCCTCTCTACACCGGGTTTGCTATTTTAGATCTCAGCAAAACTTCAATGCTTGATTTACACTATAACTTTATTTCCAAACAGTATGGGCATCAGGTAAAACTTTCACCAATACAGATTCGTTAACCTATGAAATCACAACTCACGATGTTTACAATGATTTGAAACAGCACTCCAGTCTGATTTCTCAGATTATCCTCAAAGTCATCATCTACATTGTTCAACCAATAAGAGAATCATTGGGAAAATGAAAGATGAGCTGAATGGAACGACAGTTGTTGAATTTGTCGAGCTTCGGGCGAAGATGTATGCAATGAGAATTGAAGACCAAGAGAAGACTGCTGAGGATGTCGCACGAATGGCTGCGAAGAGAAAGATGAACTTTCAGAGCTACAGAAATGCACTGCAACAAAAGCAAAAAGCAGCAGTTAAAGACCTCATTTACTCATTTAACAAAATAGCGTAAAACAAATACGATGGTAGGGTAGTACTGTAACAGATTTTGTTTGAAACATGGACTCGTCTTTTAATTCGGGTGTGATTTGTGCACTTTCTCACTGAAAACGGCGATTTTCGAGATTTCATTCTGAAAAAAAGACGAAACTAGAAAAACGCGAAATTCCAACGAGGTGTCGTATGAGGAGACTGATTAGGTACGAGGTAGGTGGTTCGTCGAGAGAAATTTGGAGATTCTAGGGTGCGTTGTTCCTGAGGATATGGGCGTTTTCGTGGTTTATTAGAGCGAGTGGTCGTGGCTTCGTAAGTGACGCTCGGTTGAGGAAAATTCGAATATCGGTTTTAGGAACAATAGAAGGATGGGAGTTGGACGGTTAGATTTGTGAATGTTAGGAGAGTGTTTTGATCTTTATTTCGTGTTAATTGAACGTCTAGAAGCGGAGGAGATATTTGCACTTTTCGGTTGACGCATGACGGACACAATCTTTAAACGGTAAACGATATCAGATGACAGCTGAAATTAAATTAAATCGTTCATCGAATTTAACTTTTGAAATTCTTGTCGAATGAGGCGACTGATTAGATAGGAGGGATGCTAGGGGGTAGAAAAGAGGGTCTTACACCACACAAATTATAGAAAATTTCCCAGGAAAACAAGCCGTAAGATCACTCCTAAACGCTAACCGATACTCGTTAGGAAAAATCCTCTCTTCGCAAGCACGAAAATCTAAGAGTCACGGTGGGAAAATCAATGTTCGTTTCTCTTTTAATGAGGGAAATAATTTTCGAGAAGCTTGTTGAAAGCGCGAAGGCAAGAAAATGTTCTCATATTTACCCCTTTTTCCTGGAGCGCTGATGTAATCTCCATACGTTTTTCCCTACGCTCTCCCTCGCTGCTGGCGCATGCGTAAAAAAGCCGACCCTGATTGCCTCTCCTTTATCCGTCACCAGATGGCGTTACCAGTACAGAGCAATTCTTTTCGTAGTTTCGTTTCAATAATGCCTAGTTTCCAATAAAATTGTAAAAAGAGTAATGTACACGATCCATTTCTCTTCATTCCTTTGTGTCTTGCTTTACTCTTTAAATGACTGTGACATGTGATGATTTATCTAAATAAATTATCTTTGGCTCACGTACCTCTTTCACATGAAAAAAAAAAAAATCTATACCATAGCCCATGATAAAAATTTATGGATATGAAGATGAATGAAAATAGTAAATGACAATGCTTGGA
>JJRW01S0001252.1:99822-110486 GCA_001188405.1 Loxosceles reclusa
CTTACCACCCACACCAATTTTCATCATTTTTTTCCATTAATTTGCTGTGAGATACCTTGTCAAACGCCTTACGAAAATCCAGATAAATTACATCGACACTGTTTTTTTTATCTATTTCCTTTGTAACGAGGTCATAAAATTGCAAAAAGATTTGTGACACAAGACATTTTATTAATGACAGATTATAAGATAAGACACATTTCCAAAAATACATAATGGAAAATTTTAGGAGATATATTATATAGGTTTATATACATGTTACAGCTGGAGCTGAAGTCCGGCCATTTCGTGAAATGGCTGTCTAATTCGCAAATTGGCCGAGATATCTGACCAAAGTCCAATTAATAGAAATGAACAGTGCTTTTGTGTACTTTGGCCGGCCAGTTCGCGAAGCGGCAGGAGATGTTTGGCCAGTATTCATGACCTGATATCACGGATGCAACTGTATCACGAAGTGCGCAACAAATCGCTTCAAACGCAGAAAGAAGAAACTGTTGTGCAACTCAAAATGTCATAGAAGTTCACCTTGTCGTAACAAGTGACGATAATTAATAAATATATGTTATATCGTGTGAATGTAATACTGTAAGAACAAATGAATGCATGATAATGAATTACCATTCCTAAAGTCTTCACCTCAGGATCAAATAATGGCTTCTCCGAACCTCAAACCTGCAATGACTGATCGAAGTCACCGAGGTTACATGCCTTTAAACTTCCAACACTGGACGATCACAGCCAGCCATTTAGCGAACTGGTTGGCCAAAGACCGAAATCACGGAAAAGTCGGACATTGGCCGTAACACACATACCATCTAAAAAAAAAAACTTTTTTTCTCTCCTTCAGCATATCACCTTACCACTGTGGGAGACGTGTGTAACTCGAGAAACATCCATGCGATAATCCGAGTGATTATAAACTGTGTTCAGTGTAAAGAAAAACTTTACATATGTCGACGCCCGGATTCGAACCAACGGATCTGTTATCTCTAGAGTGACCACTTTACCAGTTAAGCTACGCCGACAGGTGACGGGGCAGCTTATAATCGAAGTCTTTTATGGGGAGAACCTTACACCAGCATGTTTGCCTTTCGTGATTGCGGCAACAGCTACTTCAGCTTTATTTTTGAGTACGCTGAGGTCACAGGGTATAGATGGACATAAACGAAATCCTTCATGCAGTCCGCATACAAAGAGATTTCGAGAACTTAAATCGGATAATCTCGGGGGGGGGGGCATTTCAATAAACATTTACCGCCTTTTCTAGCACATCCGATCCACCAGTTGTCTAAATCAGCATTCAAGTAGGACCTAGAATTGTTATGAAAGCGGGGAGGTGCTTCGTCTTGCCGGTAAATAAAGCCAGCGGCATTTTTGAGGAAATAATCAGATACTCTGCATAGGTATGAATGTCCCGGGACTTCCCGCTGTAAAAAACGCCCTTTGCCGACGCCAGGACTTGAACCTGGATCTCTCACCTACCAACTGAAATACACCGAAGGGTATCTGGGAAGTTTATTATCTAAGTCTATTGGGGGGGGGGGGAGACACCTCAAATTGCTCAGCGTAGAATTAAGGTCCTCAGACTTTTTGCAGTGACAATGCGCAACAGACATATTAGCATTTGGGCAATCATGCCCCATGTTCATTCAATATACTTTGGATTTTGTAGACCCTCATATTTCTCAATTGCGCCAATTGACTTTTTATTAGAATAGAAAGTAGTCTCATCGCTAAAACTTAAACGATTTAAAAATTACTAATTTTCTTCAATGAACCTACGGATTTAATATGAGAATTAGAAACGCCCATCTTTGTTAGCTTTGAGCAGCACATGCACTTACTGCAATTTATACGGTTGCATCGAAATACCGTTTAAGCAATATCTTACACGTTATACTGACACGTTATATTAATCATCTGCTACATCTGCATAAACTACTGCACAATCGATTGGATATTCCAAATTTTCTAGATCACATCTCCATGTGTGCACTCGAGGACTCATCGTCTCTTCTCGCTCCCACGAAACCGAAGGAATGCCATCAGTCGTTCTCCGTCGTATCGTTGTTGCAAATTTTTCAATGAACTGTCAATATCTCCAGATATTTTCTTCCTGTCCCTAGAATCATTTCGATCTGAATGTTTAAAGCTTTTAACGAATGCTTAGTTTTTTGTACATGTCACTACTTGTAGCTCTCATCTCTGTAATTGGATTCGTATCTGTTGAGATGATGTATATAAATAAATAAATAAATAAATAAATAAATAAATAAATAAATAAATAAGTGTTCGCAATTTATGCCAAGCACAATCAAGATGCTTCCCTTTTGCTCCGACTAATTGAGCATGAGACAAGGCAGATTCTGCATCAGAAGTTGTAATGTGACCGCTAACCTAAACCTCTCTCTTTACCAAAATTAACATAAACACTAAAACCTCGCGCACTACTCCATGAGAAGAAGCAACAGCTAGGTGAAGACACGTCAAACAGACGTGTAATAAAAGTCAAACAAAAGTGCGCGGGAAAAAAAAGGTAACTTAACTGAATTTTGACTGTTTGTTGCGCTGTTACTTTTAGTAAAGACTCTTGATTGACTGCGTCTATTTCGAGGAACTTCAAGCCAGTTGTGGAAATACCTAAGTACGAACGGTGCTTAGGTATTTCCACAAATACCTAAGCACGAACGGTGCTTAACTGATGTCTGGAAATTCCTAAGCTGACGAATAAAGTTGAACGTCAGAACTTCAGAAAAAGCTAAGTAAAAAGCTAAGCTAAATTTAATAAGCCTATTGGCCCTTTAAGCCCCCTCCAAATTACCGGCTATACGAACAAGAAGTGACCCGGATGTGTACCCAATGGCACCTAATACCATCACTCCAGGTGCTCAGCCCGTATGACCATGACGAATGAAAGCTGACAATGGTCTTTTCCCTTAGTACCTTCACACAGGGATACGGCCATCCTGATGCTGTATGCAAACCCGGGATTTGTCTGAAAAGACGTGACTTCACGCCTGCATCCATGTTCGTCGTTGAACGTATCTCTGTGGGAGATGTAGATAACGTCAAAGGAAACCGCAGCAATGGCCACCCGCTCCGTGTTGACACTTGTAGTCTCGCAAACGACCGAAGTTCCTGACTCACAGTCCGATCCCTCAAGGACGTGCAGACATGTCTGTCCTCTCGTGCGTCAGTGACCGGGGGACCTCTGAGATCCCGCACGGCGTTCTGTATGGCCCTCTTGGACCCATCGATTCCATATTCTGGTAACAGTTTAAAGAAATATTTCAATTTTTGTCGACGCCGGGATTCGAACCTAAGGATCTGCCATCCCCAGAGCTCCAGAGCGGCCGCTTTAACCGATTAAGCTACGCCGACTCCTGTTTGTAGAAGCTTACTTCGAAGTTTTTTGTGGGTGGGCATTACATCCTCCCCCACTTGAAAGAGAGGTCAGTATATCGACCTGACCTCGAGTGGTGGACCTAACGGTTGGGTCCTTGGCCACTATTGTGAGGCTCTAACTTCGGGCGACATTTGTAAAGAAATATTTCACGTTTTGTCGACGCCGGGATTCCAACCTACGGATCTGCTATCCCCAGAGCTCCAAAGCGTCCGCTTTAACCGATTAAGCTACGCCTCCTGTTTGTAGAAGCTTATTTCGAAGTCTTTTGTGGGTGGACATTACAACAGTCATGGAGTCCGGACCAATGCAAAAAGCAATATTGAGAACGAATCAATTCCTGTCACGGCAAGGCTCGATACTTCCGCGTTCCAATTCTGACAAGTGCTGGTAGGCATTCCTCCTCCTCACACGAGACATAACAAGATCTATACACAAGCAACCAACGTACGAATGTGATTTCCGTATGAAAAACCTGCTTTACAATCTTCCCTTTTATACAGATTGTGGGTGGCGTTACTCTTATCTGCTTTGCAAGCATGCGTTGAAATGCTAATCACTTGCACATCTTAGCAAGTTGTAACTTTCGTGCGAATTTTGAGTTTATTGCGTGCCGCGTTCATGGTGTAGCAATTTTAATGGGCAGCAGTGTACATAAAGAAGCAAATAAAATAAAGATTGGAAAATGTAGATAAGTACGAACTACTCAAAAAACTATACGTCAACTGCTGTAGTTGAAACACGAATTCCTAATATTTAGTATTTATTTGAACCTTCAAGGGTGATAGTCATTCAATAAGGGTCTTCAAAAGATCTGCATACCTTGTGCTACTGCCATGGTGAGGAGAGAGCATGAACTCTTGGGGTCGATTTTTTTCGAGTCCCTTCAGCCCCCCATCCTCGAAGGTTCCACAATCTTCTGACCCGACATTCTCAATTCCCAAAACAAGTCAAATTTTCAACTCGAAAAAAAATCAAAGTTCAGAAAAAAATAATGTCGCAAAATAAAACAAACCTTCTTTTATTTACTGTAAGGTTCCCGCCACAAAAGACTTCGATATTAAGCTTTCCAGATAAATATCGGCGTAGCTTAAATGGAAAAGCGATCTCTCCGGAGATGACAGATCCGTAGGTTCGAATCTCGGCGTCGACAAAAAAAAAAAGGGAATATTTATTTAAATTACTGTTAGCTTAACAGTGAAACCAAATTAAATCACAGAAACTCTCTGTGAAAAACACAAATTCAAAAGCACAACGCAATTCAACTATATTTCTGACGCGGTCGGCTGTGGTGGGCTTTTGCCTGTTGCCGACTTTGATATTTGTATTTGTATATTTATATTTCACAATAATCAATTTTCAAACTTGTACCCTTAAAGTAAATTTAAACAAAATCTAGTGTATGTCCAATAACTAAGTTTAACCAACCTGTGGAGGTTGCCTTTAGTCTTCATAGCAACTTTTTATCAAAGTTTAAACTCTCATTCAACATTTATTTCAATGTCAATTTAGTGCTGTAACAGTTTCTTACGTTAAGGTTGGTTTTCAAACTACTTCTGTCAATAATAATTCGTGCATAGTTACCTTTTCACCTCAAAGAAGTTGTGTACGAGCACTGTGAACTATCGTCTTTCTACCAAGAGCTAGATGAAAAAGGCCCTAAAAGTACTTTCCTATCACCCAACGCCATAGCGGGCTTTGATCCGCTCGTTTTGCTTTTTTACAAGCTAAGTTCCGTCCGTAGAATCAGTTCGTAACGGCCTACGAGGTTTACGGTTAATTACGTCTAAGCGTTAAAAAGGACCACTATTAGTGCTAAGTGAGAAGCGGGTTGGGTTATAAAGCTGAGCTCTGCGGTTTGGTCGTTGGTAGTTACAACCTCCACGGAGTTGGATGCTGTGGTAAGATAACAAGATGTGCAGAGTTAAGTCTAAAAGGATCTGAAAGTTTATTGTCTGACACCGTTATAGTGCTCAGAACTTAAAATTTTGGTGCTAGTCCTGTTGAATCTCATACTCTGTTAGTCGGGTACTGTTCAGCGGGGCTTTGCATAGTGCAGAAACGACTTGCTCACTATATCACAGAGGCACAAATGAGTTAGCACAGACACGGAGTTATTAGTTTCTAGTAAGCCCTGTAACAGATAATAATAGAAATAATTTATTTAGCATTTTCAGAGCGCTCGGGGTTGCGGATTCTGAGGATTTCTGTTTCTAACAGGTCTTTAAAAACCTACGATATGAATACAGTAAGTTTTAGGATATTACAATTTACACTAGGATATTACAATTTCGAACAGTATAGTGCCTGATAACAGCATGCACAAGGTAGAATTGATTGCAGATCGTAAGTGTTATAGTACCGTTTATAAATTCAACAACTTTTGAAGTCTCGAACCGTGCCAGGCTTGGATAAGGACGAGCTCGAGCCTTCAAAAACAACGAGCTTAGTCCGAGATAAGAATTTTGGCTCGTGCTGTCCACTACATCGTCGCGTTTCCCTCTTTATTAATTGCTACTGTTATCTGCAATAAATACAGTGCGCTAGCAGCCCGAAGGGAGAAAGCAGTAATTTATTTTAAGACCGTCTTGGATTTTTACGACTAATATGAAGTAGCAAAATTGATTAATTTCACCTTTTGACACGCATTCACGCTGCCTTCATTTTTCTTTTTGAGGGGCACAGAAGAACGCTCTAATTCCTGCACTCACAGCATAAGAAAAGAAAAATGAAAACCTCTTCTAAAAGCGACAACCAGTTTCCCTTCTCAGTTCATTTACTTTTCCTGTAGTTAGGTTCGCCAGCAGATCAGAGAACGATTAAAAGGTCAAAAAGTCGACATGGAAACATCAGTGTTTTCTCGTACACGTTAACGTAATCCGGCGTTTACATACGAGTATTTTAACCTCATGGCTTTCCTCGGATCTGTTGTGTCTGTTTAGAACTAATTTCAGCACTGACTTCTATCTTTCGATCATTTAAAATTGTATTTGCAAACGTTTACCTTTCTCGTTTCACTAAATCTGAATAGAATGTGCTTAAAATTAATTTAACAAATGCGTAAATATAGTCTTAATTAAAAAACACACACACAGCATACTGAATTTGTTTTGTTCAAAGTACATATTTGTCCTTTCTTTCGTACGCCATATCTGTCACAAATTACGAATAAAATAACACTCGCTTTATTTTTAGTTGTCCTTTTTTTTTTGTCAGCTTCAAAGCTCTGCTGAGCAACACCGGCAAACTGAGCATGAGATTTAGCAGACCTAGCATCAAAATTAAAGTTCTGACCACCAACGGGCAACAACCCGTTGGTGCTCAGAACTTTAATTTTGATACGAAGAACTTTAATTTTGTACGAAAAACCATTGCAACTTTCGTCTTAAATGGACATTTTAAACGGCACTAAGTGTTTAGTGTTTAAATTTAACTTGTCTAACATGACCTAAACGTATTTTACAAGTTTCACCAGAGCTTCTCGTAAGGAGAGAGGGAGAGAGAGCTTTTTCGCGAGACGCGTTTCTTTTGTCTCCAGTGTGACACGTCTCCTCACTCTGGTTCGTTGCTTTCTCTGTTTAGCAGAGGCATACGAAATATTAGACATATGACTCGGCCGTTGTTAATGTCTTAAAGGGTAGGGAAGGAGTTAAAGAGTTCTTACGCAGTGTACGGTCTAAAGAAAAAGCTTGTAAAGTTTTTGTAACGATTTAACCTTTCCCTCCAATGTTTAACATTACTAAACACAAGCGCAAAAAGATAACATCCGTACTCTTCTCCACTCGACAAAAACAAATAGCTAGGACGTCACATCATCAGACGAGTCAACTGGCAACAGCTAAAAAAGCAACGCTCACGAAAAGTTGGGTAATCCTGGTGTTCCGAATTCTGCGTGCCGAGTCCAGCATTCTGGGCCCTGGCTCTTACGCTCACGCCGCCTCGATTAAGCGGAGTGCTACAAGTTAAATTTTGCGACCGGCACTGCGTTATAAACATTAACACTAGTGCTTCTGTACAATTGTGTGAAATTCAAGTATTGATTTAATGCCGGCAAATTTAGTGTATTACGTATCTCCAAGTGCTTTTTTTAAAGTTGTGTTTCTTCGTACCTGTGTGATTGAAAGAAGGCTAAACTGTTTGATGTTTACGGTATAAAGCCGGTTCTACGGTCGTAATAATTACGGATCTTGCAGATAAGTGATTTATATTTATCAAGCCATTTAAAAAGGCCATTAAAGTGACAAAAACTCAAGACTTAAAATGTCTAAGGAAACTAAAAGTTTCATAAAGATTTTAGGTGAATCTAAAGTATAAAAGTAGTTGATTGGGTTTTGACTTGTAAATTTCAAAGTATTTGAAATTGCTGAAATTATTTTGAAATTTGATCTAAAGTGCAAATTAACACTTAGTTTTTTGATTTTGTTGTAATTGTTCGTGAGCACAAATAAGGAGTTACTTTAAATTAAACTTTGGCTCTCTTTCTTAATTAGCAAGCTGCTAATTTTTAATTTAAGTTCACTAAGTTAATTAAGTTGAAGTTTGATTATTTTGTGTTGGGTAAAAAAAAACCCTAAACTGGATTCGTCACAAACATGTCTACTAAACGCTCGTGTAAATCCAAATCCAGCGAGCGGAAGAATTCGAGCGGGAGAAACGTTACTTTCTGACACTGAAGGTGATCAGAACTTTACTTTAGATGTAACGCCTGTTGTACCTCATGCTCATTTCGCTGGCGCATTACAACAGGGCATTAGAAGTTTCAGCCTTTTTAAGTCCATTGCAAGATGATCTCTTCAAGACATCTCCAACTTGTGATGCCTTCTTTTTCAAAGTATTCTTACAAATTTCTTGTTTGCCCTTTATCCGTCTTGCATGTGGTCGTATCATTGGATGTTGCTCATCTCTTAGTAACCACTCAAGCACCTGTGTTACCCATCGCTTGTCACTTCTTCTAATGATGTGGCCAAGGCTCATTGCCATTTCATTTTATTTATACATGTTACTGAGTTATTTAGTGTGGGGTCCCGTCCCGCATTTCGGGTAAATATGAATTGCATATTGTAATTTAGTTACATATTGCATTTCGTTACATATTTGTTACATACAGTTAAGTGGTTGACTTCACGATACGTGGTAACTCCACTTACACCGAAGTGGGATTCATCAGTTAGGAGTTTATATGTTTACAAAGTTGATGTGGGCCAAGCTTAAAGACTAGTCGACTAAGCCGAAAAAGCAACCCGAATCGTCCAAGGACCGGTGTGTAAGGCCTCACCACGGGGAAGATTTCAACCCCTCGTAAGACACCCGTACGAGATTGGGGCAATCGTAGTATTAGGACCAAGATTCACCCAAACGTAACGGAACGCCGGAGCAGAATCGCAGACGAGAATTACTACTGAAATTACCATCGATCGCCTCCATGGGTGCGAGCATATTTGACGGACCTCAAGGGGCGTTACCACGGTCGGCTCCCAGAACCGAGGCAGAGCTCTCACCAAGACGAGAAAGATAGGGAAAGCCCAACATTGCCAAAGTGGGGAATACCCCTCGCCAGGCTATCACTGGTCAGAGATGACAAGCTATGTGGTATTTCTGGACAAACCGGGAAAGTAGCCTACCAATTCATAGTAGGCAGACCGTCCCCGGCCACTGTTGTCCAGAACACGCCTGCCAAACGGAGAACGGTCAGCTAAAGACATCTGATGAAATGACAGTGACTCTAGGCGCTGTCTGCGTTTGACATCAAGAACCTCCTCGTGTCTCACGTCTTTCTGCGAAACAGTTTCTGCATTACTCTTTGTGAGCCCCTCCCCCCCACCCCCCACAAAGGACTTAGATAATAATAATAATAAGCTACCTAGATACTCGTCGGCATAGCTTAACTGGTAAAGCGGTCACTCCGGAACTGAACGATCCAAGCTAGAGTACTGGCGTTGGCAGAAGGGCATCTGTTACATCTTTCAACCACAGGAACGCTTCGCCCTATTCGCCTGGCAACATCACGGAAAGAAGCATAGGCTTTTATCATACCAATAATGCGCCCTCTGTCAAAATCACTGATGTGAATACACGGTTGTCTTACACGACGTAGAAACATTCTTCCTCGCTATTGAAAAAGTAATAAATTTTCTATCTGGCGTGTTGACACGCTTATAAAAGAATCAAGGCTAAT
The DNA here is from genome assembly GCA_001188405.1 of Loxosceles reclusa. NCBI lineage: Eukaryota > Metazoa > Arthropoda > Arachnida > Araneae > Sicariidae > Loxosceles > Loxosceles reclusa. Next base: position 109,401 of record JJRW01S0001252.1, read on the forward strand.
TTACATACGGTGCGTTTGAATTTCTCATTTGTATAGGTTCGGAATTTAAGGGCCAATGAATCTGACATGCTAATCATTTGCTGTGTATTTCCTATTTTACACATCCTGAAAAAATAATAGTTGTAACTTCACACCTCCTAGATGTTCTGCTTTTTTTTTTTTTTATCAGTAGTGCATGTACATGAATTCCAAGAACGTCTTACACACATACAGTATTTATAACTTCCTGGTATATGTTGGAGTTTCCTTTCTTTTTTTCAGTGGTTCTTCGCAATCGTTTGTCGTCAAGCGCAATTGCTTGTCTTCAATAAATTGTTGGAAGACGTGCCTTAATTAACTTCTAAGCATCGGGTTTTCACAGCGGGATCATCTTATGAATCGGCATGTAACCAATAATCGTAAGGAGAAGAGTTTTTGGATATCGGTGCTTCACGACTTGGGCAATAAATAGCGAAAACTATCTCAATCGCGACATGTCGTTGCTGGGTTAAAATGAAAAACAGTCGAGTGTTGAAACTGTGTCAGCAAGCATTCGCGCCACAGGAGACAAAACCAGGTGTGGTGTAACGATTTAACCATTCCCTTTCCTGTTTAACATTTACTAACCACAAGCGCAAAAAGATAACATCCGTACTGGCCTCCACTCGACAAAAGCTAACAGCTACGACGTCACATCATTAGACGAGTTAAGTGGCAACAGATGAAAAAGCAACGCTTACGAAAAGTTGGGTAATACTGGTGTTCCGAATTCTGCGTGCAGAGCCCAGCGTTCTGGGCTCTGGTTCTTACGCTCACGCCACCTCGACTTAAGTGGAGTGCTACAAGTTAAATCCTGTGACCGGCACTGCGTTATAAGCACTAACACCAGTGTTTCTGTACAATTGTGTGAAATTCAAGTATTGATTTAGTGCCGGCAAATTAAGTGTATTACGTACCTCCAAGTGCTTTTTTTAAAGTTGTGTTTCTTCGTACTTGTGTGATTGAAAGAAGGCTAAACTGTTTCATGTTTACGGTATAAAGCCAGTTAGGCCATTAAAGTGACAAAAAATTAAAAAGTCTAAGGAACTTAAGTTTCATAAAGATTTA